>JAAAPX010000164.1:0-68540 GCA_012656285.1 Aspergillus fumigatiaffinis
TTTTTTTTTTTTTTTTTTTTTTTTTTTTTTTTTTTTTTTTTTTTTTTTTTTTTTTTTTTTTTTTTTTTTTTTTTTTTTTTTTTTTTTTTTTACCGATGCCATTGCTATGTGTTATTTGGGGTTGGCAGAGGGCGAGGAGCCTTCCATGATAATATCTGTAGGTTCTTTTGGGATTTCAATGCAAATGAAGACTTATGCTGTCGGTAGTACTTCTTGAACGTCCAGTTGTACTAGACTGAATCGGCCTGGTATCGCCGGAAGAGCCAACGTGAGCTCGGCGTGTCTACGGAGTATCATCAAAGTAAAAGGCAAAGATCGCGGATGTTGCCCATCCTGATAGGAGAGGTGCCATCAGATCGAAGAAGGGAAGTTGATTGTATCTTTTGAAGACTCCATTATAGCATACAGAGACACAAGAAACCTAACACATCCGGTAAAGTACAGATAATTCTAAGAAAAGCCGAACCCATCCTTTATAGCACAGCACAATGGACGGGAATTCGATGCCACAAAAGGTTTATACACAGAACCGCAGCAACCCAACCAATGCAGCTCTAGATGAATAAACGACGTTGCCTGGAGTCGTTTAGGCCATCACTCTGAGCCGTCTGCCCAGCTTCTCTAATTCTCCAACAACGCCACCTCCAGCCAAGCTCCACTTCTCTCCAACCCACTCGTCATTGATGTTTTCTCGGAGAAGTCCACTGCGTGCGAAGTATTCCATGAAGCCTCGGGCCTCATCCCTTGTAAGACCGCCAATAGTCTGAAGCTCCAGAGCACCCTCCTTAGCTGAGGCGGGTTTAGGAGACTCGAACGCGTCAAGGACGCGCTTGTCAACCTTGCTGTAGGGATCGGCCTGAGGGAATTCGGGAGCGGAAGGACTAACGCCAGCCTGGCGCGCTGCTACCTGCTTGAGAGCAACTTCGAAGCTGTAGACAGTGGGATTGTTGGAAGCGGAAGTGGCATAGAGCAGCATGCCCCCGTTCGGAAGGGTAGGTTGACCAGCACCGGGCTTCAACAGCGAAAGGAAGTGTCTTACGAAGACGAGATCATGAGCATGAATCGGCTCAAAGTCAGCGGTCCGGTATTCGGTCTCCTTCATCCAGTGTGCCAGGCCATCCACAGTAGCAAGAATGGGAGGGCGAGGCTTGAAGGCCTTCTCGTACCCAGGAGACGCAGAGGTTGCAGTGAGTTCAGCCCACAGCGCCTCAAAGACAGGCCAGGCGACGGCGGGATCGTTAATGCCAAGAGTAGCAAGCTCTGCCAGGCTCGTGCTAGGTTTCACAGCCGAGCCGAAAGCGGGATGCGCCCGAGAAACCTTGAGCCCTGACAAGACCTCCTCGTTCGCTTTGACCGTACGGGACAAGAGGGCAGCTGTTGCTTCATTCTGGACATATAGATTGGGGACTTCGTCAGAGAGGGGCGAGTAGCCAGTGTGTGCGGTGACCAGGTCCTGGGCTAAAATGTTCTGTAAGCCCACGTACACCAAAGAAGTAATCAAGCAAACAGAAGATCAGGGTGTAGGTAACAGGGTCGTAACATACGTTCAGGAACAGTAAACACGACCCATTTCTTGGTAAAGGCCATAGCCATAGCTTGCAGCAGGTGCACACTCTTTCCCGTTGCTCGCACACCAGTAATTATCTTCTTGACCACCTTGCCCTTCTCTTCGCCTTCACCCGAGATCATGTCAAATTGTCTTCCCAGCTCCACAGTCTCCCGTCTTACCACCGTGCCGGGACGGCGGAATATCGACCAGCCCTGTTTGGGCTTGAAAGCCTGCACAGCTCGTAACGGATCGACCAGCGGCAGGGGCAGTCCTAGAACCGTTCCACGAAGGCGTGAATCCACCATCGTCTCTTCTGAGAGGTCCTGCATGCCCTCAACCTCAAGAGCGTTCGGGTTACTGAGGACGATGCGTTTCCGGAGCGCCTTGCGTTCTCCCACAGGCGGCGGACGGGGCCTGTCAACGGGCTTCTTCTTCTTCATCTTGGCTGACTTTGCCTGACGGTACTTGGGAGGACCGTCAAGACTGGCTTTCTTCTTTGTTGGGTTTGCATATTGCACCGGTGATGAGTGGAATGCCGCTACTCTGGGTGTGGCCAACGTCGGTGGTAGAACAGCTCGAGTCGTCGGACGAAGCCGCGTCAAGCAGCTCCAGCAGAAAGAGGAAACCATTGCGACACACTGGCGCAGAGGCCAGCTTTAACCGGTCAATGGAGGCTGCTGGAAGGTTGAAAGGAGAGGAGACAGGCTGCTGCCGTTGATTGCCCGAGTGTATCGATTCCAATGCAGTTGGGTCTCGGAGCAACATTTTCGAACTTCTCCTGTTACTATTTAGGGATTAGCGTAGTGGCCGTCCTAAGCATGGGACCGGAACATGGGTTAAAGCGGCCTCCCAAAATTTATTCCGCAACTTTTTTTTTGGGCCAGTCCGATCGGGAATAATACTGGTCCATAGTAATCGTCTACATTTCGCACTTTCCAACCTCACCGGTATATATCGCCGTACTTCAAAAATACGGCATCGGTACCCTTATCACAATGACCGAAGTCGAAATGGCGACCGCTGCCTCCGAGGCTAAGCCCAAACCCGACAGACTGTGAGTACAATGGTCCACGGACAAGCCAGTAACCGCCTCACTGCAGATGCTGATTCTTTCGACCTCTAGTCCCGTAACGGTCTCTAAGCCCACGCCGTACACTTTCGACTTGGGCTACCTGATGGCCAATGATCCTAACCCCCTTGAACTCCCCCGCTCAGAGCCCTTGAACGCCTCTCTGAAGGCCATCGCGCGAGACGGCACCCAGTCCCTCCTCAACCAGCTCCTCACTACCTGCCCGATTACATCTTCCGCACAGAACGGTGTCCTCCTCACCCTCCCTCCCCCAGCGACGGTACTCCCGCGACACAAGCCCTTGCCTACACCCAAGCCACCTACCAAGTGGGAGCTGTTCGCCCGCAAGAAGGGTATTGGCAAGTACAGCAACAAGCCCGGTGCTGCGTTGGCGGACAAGGAGCGCCGCAAGAAGCTGGTCTACGACGAAGAGAAGGGTGAATGGGTACCTCGATGGGGCTACAAGGGCAAAAACAAGTCGGATGATGAGTGGCTGGTAGAGGTCAACGAGAAGGACTGGAAGAAGGAAGCAGAGGCGGCGGCTAAGGGCAGTTCGATCCGTGGCTTGTCGCGTGCCGAACGCAAGGATAGAATACGCCGCAACGAAAGGAAGATGAGATCTAATGAGCGGAGGTCCCGCAAGTCCGGTGGTGGATGAGCAAGTAATCACGACTTCGGATGCATTAGACGAAGATCGGATCTTCGTTCGTTGTTCTTCTTTCATGTGTCTCAAACGCTGGGCTTGGCCAAACAAAAGCAGGAGTTCGGATTGGAGTCGCCGGTCTTTCTATTGTTTATATCACTTGTTCGGATTTTAACTGTTGGACCAAACAAAACAAGATCAGATTAATGTATCATACCCCGATCATTTGAGATCTCAAATGCAAAGATGGTCTAGAACTACATGTTGGGACCGTTCAACTTCGTTTTGGCTTTGTACTTAAGTCGACGCATGAGTTCCGTTTGGATATTTTACAATAAGAGGCTGATAGAGGCGCACCAATAGCGCACAAACAAAGTCAAGGAATGACGGCGTAAGGGGTATGCACGCAACGGAAATGAGAAACATCGAGAAAAAGCTCCAAGCTGGGAATCAAATGGCAAAAGAAAAGTAAATGTGACGTTTCAAAGTACATGTACGTAAAACAATCGGGCCACCAGGATACTTCACGTTAGCTGAGGCAATTTGTACAAACCAAAAATCGTATGAAAAACGCATAACCCAACTCCGAGGGCGCCAATCTATGCACTTCTTTCGCAAAGAACCACATTTGAGAGACGGAAAAAGAGTAGTGATGAGTGCACCGGAGGAAAGTGTTGGATTGAATAATGCTTCCGCGACTTTGTGCGCGAAAAAGGGAAATCAAGATGGCGAAGTAAGGAGAATCACGAATTGCAAGCAGGATCTTGGAAAAAGTCAAGTTCAATGTACAACCGCAAGAAGATTAGTTTGACCTCGGATCCAGTCCGTGTCTTAAGCGGGATGCTTTCTTAAAGGGCAGTTCGGAAAGGAGGGCGATTGATGTGGCTTGAGAGTTTGGCAGGCCAGCAGTGTCATCAACGGCACAACTTCACCAAAAATTGTGAGTGGAGAATCAAGGTCATATCTGAATCGGAGACAAGGGGGGCCCGAGCTCGGGGAGCTGGGAGATGCTCCTTGTGTGTGTAGTCTCAATCTGTTTGGGCTTCTGTTTCCGGCTCTTGGCTGTCTCAGGACGATACGTTGGTTCATCCTCGGCAGCTGCTTGACTGCTGCCGGAAGAAGATATGGCTCTTTCGTTAACATCCGAATAAGGTAGGGAAGAGTGATCAACGGCTCCCGTCTTCGAAGATGCGGCCTTCTCCTTTTCGTCCATCTCCCTTTCAAGCTGCAGGTACTCTTTCTCGGTCCAGCAACCCTGCCAGCAATTCTTCCAGTCGCATACGAGGAAATGAAAACAAAACGCGTCAATCTTCATGCAAGGCTGGAAACAGATGCAGAGATTCCGATAATCCATCTTGTTCTGATCGACATACGAGTGGAGGAGGTTGAGGTGGCAGGTGATTGCAAAGAGAAGGTAGTAGTTGTAGGGTGGCAGTTTCGAGAGCTCATCCTTCAGCAACTGCGGGGCGGTAGTTGCGCCCTCGCATTTCTCCGCAATCATGGCCTGGGTTTCCTTCGGGAAAAGTTCGTCCGGCAGCTCGCGTAGCCAAGCCTTAAACATAGATCCAATTATGTTGATGTCATAAAGATCTGGCTCGTCAAAAAGATTGATGTCGAGTTCTGCACCGTTAGCCATAGAGACATGAAAGATTGTCCAGCTCAGCTTACCTGTATCAAACCGCCGTTGCCAATGCTTTACTTCTTTACCACTACCGGGTACGCGGTAAAGTCCTTCTTCCTCACAGCCCTTATAATTGAGATAGCTGATGTGATGTTAGTATAAGTGAGGACCAGCTCGACAGGACGGCAACTCACTCGATGCAACGATATGGCAAAGCAGGCATCCAAAACTCAGTCTTGTCTCGGCAGTCCTCCAGCTTCTTTGCTATGCGTGTTCGTCTGGCCTGCTCGATGAGAGGGAGGTTGATGACAGAGCAGACATAGTTATCATCGTTGAGTAATTCGCGTTCATTTGTGCTGCCACTCCTGGTAATCTTTCCAAAGAATCCTTTTCCTGCCTTTCCAAGTCTGTCTGCAGCACCACTAGAAGACTGTTTGATGTTGTTAAACAGCGCAGCAGAGGCACCTGACACCTGACTTAGTGAAGCGGAGGGCACCATTGAGCCGACATGATTTCTTTCTTTCCGAACCTGACCACTGCCTGGTTCTCCGGCGCGATCGACGGCATAGGTACGCACTGCAGCATTCCCAGCTCCCTTGAAGCCGCGGTCTTGTCGGGCCGTAGCTGTCTTGGGGGTCATTTCCGCGTCCCGTTTGCTGCTTTCCTCAAGCTTCACTAGAGGCGCTGACGGACGCCGATTGGCTATTCTATTTAACGCGGAGTCGTCCAGTCTGATGGAACGAGAGCGCGACAAGATATTGGCAAAGCGCGGCTTGTTCTTCTTCGTAGGATTTCCGGTCTCAAGATCGTTGCCAACCTTTTTGGTCTCAAGCGGTTGAGGATTCTTGCTTTCGACCGTATCTCCGTCTATCAGACCTGCCATTAGTATATTGATAAAAACTAAAATACAGGACATTGTATGAAGCGAGACGCTTACTTTTTCCCTCTTGGGCTGCGCGCTCGATTGTACCAGGAAGATCTGGCGTCGACTCGTACGACTTGGAAGCGATCTGTGTTCTGCGATCCCTAGAACTGCCCCGGCTCTTGGGCTTGTCACTTGAACTTCCCGAACCGTCTGAGCGTTGGGCTCTGTGTGCAGATTTCGGCGCCTTGAGGTTTGCAAAGAAAGAGCGAGACGGTTCGCGACTGTGCTTGGGCGAATCCCTTGGTGAAGGAGGATATGGAGGAATGGCTGTGAAACCAGGAGTCGTGGGTTCCGCCGATTGAGCAGAAGAGAGTGGGAAAGTAGGACTGCTCGACTTGCTATTGGACTCTTGTGTTACAGGGCGGATGGTCGCTCCCTTGAAGAACGGCGAGCTAGACGATGATTTGGGAGAACGGGGTGTCAAGGGACTGGCTCTGTCGGAGCTTTGGGCACCGGGCGTAAGTGGAGATGAGTTCTTCGCATTCGCCTGTAGAGTGAAGGAGCTTAGATCTAAATTGGGAACGGCGGACTGTCTCGAAGGCATTCTTAGACGTGCGTCGGTTCGCCGGGCAATTCGCCTGAAGGAGTATCCGGAAAACACGTCAGGGCGGGAAAAGTGATATATCAAGTGCCCGATGGATGTGCAAGCTCTATGAGGGGAATTTAATCGACTAGTCTGCGCCAGCATGGTCAGCACAAATTTCGAGATTTTGACCAACAGGTAAATGACATGAGCTAGCTATGAGTAGACAGTCCCGGACTTATGGACTTACCCGTCTGACACTTTCCCAGTCGTCCAGATGATGGAGCAAATTCAACTTTCCTTCAAGAAATGTCCGAGAGGAAGGGGCGCGAGCGAGACCGTTTTCTGAGATCACTCTGATGAAAGTATTGGAACGGAACCAGCCTTTCCAGTACTTCTTTCGCTGCTTCGGATGGTCACTATCGGTACGGATCGCCGTTGAAGGGGGATAATATGGTTCGGGGGTTGAGATCTGTCAAGAGGTCGCACGACCATTAGTGAGATAGTAAGGAGCAAAACCTGCTGTATGAATAACGAAGAGATAAAAAGTATGTAGGATGATGTCTTTCACCGCAAGGAGCACGGCTGAATGTAGGGGTCTCAGAATGAATCAAGGCGAGCTATAAATAAAGCTGACATTGACATAATCTCAACCCCTTGATGACCATTGACGAAGCGCATCCTTCCATGAAAGGGATCATCACAAGAGACAACGGGAATTTGGTCTGGATTTGCTTAACAAAGATATCTTTCTGACCTACCAAAGTGTGTCACCCCTCATACTCTTGAAAGCTCTCTGCCCAAGGTCTATTCTCTATGGCTTTCCATTAATCGCAGTTAAAGACGAGCGATCCACGAAATCGTTGCCCACGATGTTATAGGCAATGATTATTGAACGAATGTACGCTTGATTAATGCCTTGAAAATTTTCGTGTATGTTTGTGGGAATATTTTTCCCCTTGTGGAATCGAGGGGCGGTCGGTGAAGAGAGTACAAAGACAGAAGCGAAGCGCGATGACGGCTTCCAAGTGGCTAGATATGAAAGAAGAACTGTCAAAGAGAAGAGGAAATATTCCGATAGGAATTACAGATCCTCAAAAAGCAAAAAACGTAAGAAAAAATGTCGCTATGAATGAGTAGAATGGAAAGTCTTGTGTAAGTAGGGGCTTACAGAAGTAGCAATAGCAGTAGTACGGAGCAGGAGGGACACAAGAGGATGGATGGGTCCCGCACAGACTAGAGTACGGAGTAGTAGATAGACTAAGTATCTAATGGATATCTCGTAGCGTCGCTGACTTGCTCGTCGCAGCGACGACACATTCCTTGAGTCCTTAACAGGCGCTAGTTAGATAAGACAATAATAATAATAATGCAAGCGCGGCTGCGTGGTAAGCTAAGAAAAGGGGGAGGATTAGTGGCGATTGAAGACGACAGCGAATGGGAAATTGCTCTATGGATCTATAAATGTCTAGTGGGCACTTCAGGTGCCACCTTTTTTTGGTGTACGTGCTTGTCAGAACAGTGAATGATATTCAATCTGGATCATCCCAATTATTTGCAATTTCGTCATGGAAATTTGGATCCAGACAGATAAAGCATATTTCCTAAAGGGAGATCATCTGTGTCCGTGGCTGGTTTGATGACGCTATGTCATTGCGATGTCAATCCTCGATTAAATGGGAGAGGGACACTGATGATTAGCATTTAACACATTGGTACAATGGAGTTTGTCTGGGGCGGGTATTCATGCTCTATGACCAATACAATGACCACTGTGGATGAAACCTTACTCTCATGATTCTTTTCTCTACTGAATTCTGAAGCAGTAAAGAGTACTCAGCTATTTGAGCGCCTATACCTTTACTGTAGGATCTCCAGACTACCAACCAACTTCGCTTTTTGTTTACTTCAGGGGATCTATACCAGGCACCGAACAGCCTAACAATGGTCAGTGCCATTGTTCCCTACACCGAAAAATAATTCCCAGTGGTCAAAAGAATTGGCTCTGACAGTTGGAGCCTTGGACGGGCTGATGTAGACTTCGGTTCAGGGCATGCGATTGGGACAGCGGATTGGTCAACCAAATATTACCGGAGGGTCGAGTTGACTCATTTTTGCCGAATCACCAGGTTGCATTCAATATCAGAAGGACGGAATGGATGGCTACCGAAGGTACCTGGCGGCTAGTAAATTAGGTCAGTAACGCCAAGCCTTAACTTGATATCCTAAATATTTGCTTTATGGATATATGAAAGGGAGAGTTATCATCAGCATAGTTCATACAGGCAACAAGTAAGTAATTCTTGTTCTTTCTCAACCTGTCCTTATCTAGTAAGGTATCTATGCAACGTCTGAATTGAAAGTGTACCACGGTACTCCATACTAGCTCCTGTTTATCATACAAATACGTAACCACGGGTCAAAGAGATTCTTGATACAACCAGTGGGTCACGATTAAAAAAAGTACCTAGTCATACCAGAGGTAACTAATATCTCAAGTCTCACTTTCTTACCAACGTCTATCTAGTCTACAAGTCTACCATCTACTATTAATCTGTTGTTTTTAGATGTAAGTACACTTCCATTACCCCGCTGGATTCTCACAGGCCCATGTCGATCTATGACTCTATCGGTGTATCCGCTTACGAAGTTGACTAATGCCCCAGGGACTTTCAATCCTGTGCCCAAAGCGATCATTGCATTTCACTGATTTGGTGAAGGGCAAGAATTAGACTACCAACGGTTCGATGTACCCCGAAAGTCACTGATCGTTATGAAAGTCTTCCGAGACAGATTAGTTTGTGCATAAAGATTGAGAATAGTAGTATGCGCGATGGAGCAGCTTCTCTATCAATTTTCGTATGCAATTAACCCACCTTACGTATGCACCTTTTGATGGTTACTTGCTCCTCGCCCATATAGAGCCTCCTCAGAAGTCATATGGCCTTCTGTTCAAAAGATAAATTCGTGAACGTATGGAAACAGAAATCAGCCAATAAACTGACATTATCCAGATATTATTAGGTATGATTACATATTCACGTGGTTCACACTTACATGACTTCACACCGCTCTTGGACTCGATTGTGCATGGGGACTTGGCGAGCATGGCGATCCTTGTCTTTAAATGCCCCTTCTGAAACAATGCCCCGCCCTTTTGGCCTCTGGCCCGCCATGGTGTCGCCAAGTCACGTGATACCAAGCCCTTTGCCCACTAGCGAGTAGCAGTCTTCCACTGCAGAAATTTATCCCCTTGACATTTTTCCATGGAGGCTGGCTGCCATTCGCCTAAGCCTAATACAACCAGCAAAGCCAGGCGTCTTGTTAGCTTCTGAATCCTGGCTGTGCTTGTGGCTTTTTTTTGTCCTTTGTTCAAAACTAAATTTGATTTATATCATGCTCTAGCCTCTTCTGGCCAGTTCGCTCGGAGAACAATCTTTGTAATTCGGGTGCCTTCAATGCTTCTGCTATCTATCTAGCTGTGGAGGGACCGCACAGAATCTGCTTCGCCTACCTGAACCTGATTGCGAGCTAATAAGAGAACTTCAGCTTTGAAATACTAACCAAGCTATTCTTCCCGAGTAAAAATAATTATCCAGACTCGAATTCGAGATGTCTCTGGTCTCGGGCCCTGGTAGAGCTGTTGGCACTCTTCCAGATCACACGTTGTGTGTACAGAAACATGTGGAGTACATCAGGAATCTGGACAGCGTGCGTGATACTTATATCTTCTCTTAATGATGGGGAAGGTGGTTGACAGGTGACGCTAGAGGCGGGATGAGCTGGAATATTGGCTCACAGAGCATCTTCGTCTGAATGGCGTATACTGGGGCTTGACAGCCCTGCATCTTCTTGGCTTCCCAGAATCTCTCCCTCGGGAAGAGACTATCAACTTTGTTCTCTCCTGTCAGCGCGAAAATGGCGGGTTCGGAGCTGCACCCGGCCATGATGCACACATGCTTTACACTGTCTCAGCAGTGCAGATACTCGTAACCCTGGATGCGGTGGACGAGTTGGAAAAACGTGGTTTGGGAGGCAAGCGGAAAGTTGCATCTTGTATGATTTTGCTTCCCACTCTCTTGTAGTCACCTTCCATTCATACCTCGATCATACTAAACAATCGCAGTCATCGCAGGGCTACAGGACAGGACGACAGGCTCCTTCATGGGCGACGAATGGGGTGAATTAGACACCCGTTTCGTCTATGGTGCCTTTAATGCCTTGTCATTATTAGGACTTATGGATATGGTCGATGTCTCTAAAGCCGTGGCCTACATTCAGAAGTGTGAAAACCTGGATGGAGGATACGGCATCTGTCCCGGAGCCGAGTCCCATGCTGGACAGGTCTTCACGTGCGTGGGAGCGTTGGCCATTGCTGGGCGTTTGGACCTTGTGAACAAGGATCGTCTTGGTAGGTGGCTCAGCGAAAGGCAATTGGACAATGGTGGGTTGAATGGACGTCCTGAGAAGTTGCCAGACGCTTGTTACAGTTGGTGGGTCGGGTCCAGCTTAGCGATGATTGACAGACTGCACTGGATTGATGGCCACAAATTGGCTACATATATTCTGCGCTGTCAGGTGTGCTCGCCTCGTTGTCTACCGGAGTGTCGTCAGAACTGACTCGATGCAGGATCCTGAAGCTGGCGGTTTCGGAGACCGCCCAGGTAATATGGTTGATGTCTTCCACACGCACTTCGCAATTGCTGGCTTGAGTCTCCTGAACTTCGAAGGCGTCCAGGAAGTAGACCCTGTTTAGTAAGTCACCCGCACGATTTACTCCTTTGACACATTTTTGCTGACCCAGAAATAGTTGTATGCCCAGAGCAGTTACAATGAAATACTTGAAGTAGCACCTTTCCAGCCAGTAAAGGCTCAAATGTCTCGATATTGTCACCAACCGTAGTCAATTCGACCTCCTGCAATCTAATAACCCGTTGTTCTCTACTGTCCATGGACTATGGGATACAAGGCAGGAGAAGAGAAATGACCACTGCGACTTATTTCCGCTTCATATCATTCCACAATTGCCTGATAATAGGCTGTTAAGACGCACTGGCACAATATATCGCAACGCACAACCTGATTTTATTCTTGCTAGATAGTTGATGAGATGAATCGAAAACCTCTTCCTCTATTGTTGCAATCCATCGTCACGGTGGACTGAAGTCGACTGCTGTAGACATGGGACATCCCCGCCACCTTCCCAATACAATCATCCAGTCAATTACAGGCAGCCCCTTCTCGAAGCAGCAACCTGCGTCGTTACGTCGAAGAGGCAAGCACATCCCCTTGCACGTCAATCACCTGCTCGGAGGGCAATGAGTATCTCAAGGCAAGTATCGTCCACTCTCGTCACTTCTTCTGCAATCAGGCGGGGTGTTCTCGGTCAGGGCCAGTCTTTCTATCTTGGATTTTTGTTCTGCTCTATTCCGTGTTCGTGCAATTATCGGGCTACATTTCTTACTTGTCACTTCCCTTCAGATCTCGCTTTGGTTGGATCCTTCATTCCGACTGCCCAAGATGGATGCTGAAGCACTTCAATGCAACATTTGTCCCAAACGGGCTCGACTCAGCGATGTGTCTCACTTGTTAACCCACATCTCATCGAAGGCCCATCTTTCCCATTACTTCAAACTTCAAGTGCGAAGTCATCAAGAAATTGAAGCCAGGAACCTCCTCGATGAATACGACAAATGGTACAAGGCCAACAACTTGGCCAAACTGCTTTCTGATCGGATGGCATCGAAGGAGGCTCGCAAAAGAAAGTCTCATGGGAATACGCTCGCACTTGCTGCATTGTTGACTGCTCAACGTGGTGCTGGACCAACAGATACACCTAGAGCTATATGCCCTCCATCTCATCAGCCTTTACCTGCGTTCCTTGACCCACGCCTTTCTGACCTTTACCTAAACGGCGAACCCAATGTGAGGAGCGGAAATGCTTCTCTTTCCAGTCATCATGAAACGTCAGCTATGTCTTCAGTTCCTGATCCTCACTCTCATGTCCGAACAGGCTATACCCTGCATTCGAACGATCCGCGCCAAGGGCTTGCACCGAACCAGTGTAAACAGGAACCTGACTCTGAATCCCAAGAGGAAGGTGGTTCCACCACGCAAGTCACGCCGAGCCGGTCAATGAAACGAGAAAGCAGATCTGGTAACACTTTGCAACCGCTGAGCAGCAGCTCCATCGATGACGACCCCTTTGTTGACGACAATGGAAGCTTTGATTACCTCAGGCTAGTCGGAGGTGACAAAGAGAGGGCGGACGAGATGACAAGACTGAAGGGTGTACTGTGGCCTGGCATGGATATTTTTGATTCTGCAACAGAGCAGATGAGGCGTAAGCGCAACCAGAAGAAAGATGAGAGCATAGTCAAGATGATGGAAAAGACCTCCATGTGTGTGGAGCCCACGGAACTTGTGTTTTCGCCAACAGGCATCCTGCGAAAGCAACGTGTTATATCAGGCAACGTCGAAGACAGCAGTCCCCTCAAGGGAGAGACACCAATCCCTAAAAGACGAGCCACTCGCCCGAAGCGTGCACTTTCCCAAGTTGACTCTAATGTTCCACGTGGAGAGGATCGGAAAAGGAGCAAGAAAGGTGCGAAACGCGCGGCAATCAGACGCGAAGACGGCTTGGTCAGATATGTCTCTCAGGCTCCAGGGAATTCTGGGCCTCAGTTGCCATATAAATACGGCGTTAGTCTCCCCTCCTCTTACGGAGATGAAACGGAAGAATTCAGTCTGGCGGTGAATGGGCTTGACTCCAGAGCTCGAACTGGCTTCACAGTTTTCCACGACGAATCTAGCCAGCACATATCCAGTTACGATGAGCCATATCTGCGCTTTGGAGTATCGAGTCCTTCTCGGGAAACTCTTTTTCGGCGTGGAGCAACAGCTGAAAGCAGAGTCAACCGATTTTCGGGCAATAAGGCTCCATTGCCTTCTGGAATGCTCGCTCATGCTTCTGCAGAGAAAGAAAACATCGACCCTATGCTAAACGATCACGGCCGGGGTAAATCCCCTCTACTGTGGCAATCGTCGATTAGATCGCAGCAAGCAGGCGATACGGGTTATGTATCGCAGTATTTCTTCGAAGAAGCCCAAAGCAACGGATTGAGTCCTTTTGAGACTCATGGCTTCTACGCCGGCTATACGTTCAACCCATTGGTTATCTCAGCCCCTAAGCTGCCGACTGAGAACCCAATCTTTGATGCCAATAGTCGTATTCCCCGATTGCATTCTATCACACGCGCTACATCGCCCGAGGCGACTATATCAGACATTGAGGAAGACGACTTCGAGCAACTCTACTTGGACACGAGTCCTCTCTAGTCTGCGAAGTTCCAACGCCATCTTTCTCTCTCTCAAATCGCATCTGTTGCGGCACGCTTGAACGTGAATGACTGCTCATTGTCCGCCACCGAACCGTTGACCTGTTTAGTTATATATTAGCACTTGCTATCATCCAGTATCCACACGGACTTCTGCCTCCAAAGAAGGCAGATGATTCTAGGCTCAGAATCGCGCCTTTGCTACCAGCATGTTCCAGTTACTTCAACGTTTTTGTACTATTATGCATTTTGTCAGGGAGCAGAGCGTCAGGATCAGGTAGGATGGAGTTGCATGGTGGAACATTGCTGTACGTTTTCTGTATACGATAACTCATACTTTGATTAGATGATTAGATAATCAACCATTAAGATCAGATCGCGCGCACGATAAGTTAGCGTGTTCTCCACGCGTCAAGCTCCATGACGCAGCGGAATAAATAATTTTGTGTCCAGCATAAACTTGGGATCATCTACAGAATCCAGAAGTCCTGAATCTGGCTGATTAATGAAGAAAATAGCTAGAGGCTGTTCAATAAGGTGCACCCTGGTACCGCTCGCTCAAAAGACATCGGAAGACTCATCGCCACTTCAATACCTGCGATGCCAAACTCCACGCCTCTAATCTGATCCTGCTTCACGTTGACCAGTTGACTCAGGAGTCCGCAGCGACTCCTGCGAGCTAAAATGACACTAAGTTCATCGCAGTCATCGCCGCCATCCTCACAGAATCTCAAGCGTAAACAACAGACCATTTCCAGCTTCTTCACGAAGCGGGCGCCGACAGCAGAGAAGAGAAGCAACGACCTTGAAGATGGGCGAGCGACAAGCCAGAAAAAGGCAGAGATGCCGCTGCGTGAAACCACAAGGGATCAAAATGATTTGGTGGACGACGAGGATGAGGATATAGTGGTTCGGGCTCCGAAGCGGGTCAAAACAACGAACGGAGTAGATTCCGAGAACGGGTTTGGACGCAATATCAAAGAAGCGTCGAATGCTGCACGGGGACCAGAACCTCCATCAAGCAGCAGCCAGCGCACCAATCTTTACAAGTTCGCGAGCTCCCCTGCTGATGCAAGCATTGAGAAAGCGGACGATCCGGAAGCGAGGCAGCGGCAGCTGGAACGCGAGAAACTACACAGACTATTTGTCAAGAAGCTCGGAGGAGCTGACTGCCTTATCGGAATCGGTAGGAATGCCACGACTGAGGCTCCCTCTGGCGCGGAGGAAGTTGCGGAAGGCGATGAGGATGATGAACCCGCACCTCCGCCCCGGTCAAAGGGGAAAGGAGCGTCAAAGAAGGGCGGGAGCAAGCTGACTCCGTTGGAAAAGCAAGTGATTGACATCAAGCGCAAGCATATGGACACGGTTTTGGTGATCGAGGTGGGCTACAAGTTTCGATTCTTTGGCGAGGATGCGAGGATCGCCGCTAAGGAATTGAGCATTGTATGCATACCTGGCAAAATGAGGTTTGATGAACGTAAGTCGGTTCAGAATACTTTGTCTGTCTTCCTGCATTGTGGATATGATTGCTAAAGGGTGTGCAATTGCCAACAGATCCCTCCGAAGCTCATCTCGATCGCTTCGCATCCGCTAGTATACCTGTCCACCGATTACATGTGCATGTAAAGCGTCTCGTATCAGCTGGATACAAGGTCGGCGTGGTGAGGCAGTTGGAAACTGCCGCCCTCAAGGCTGCTGGAGACAATCGCAATGCTCCTTTCTCCCGAAAACTTACCAACCTATACACGAAGGGCACTTATGTAGACGATGTTGAGGGGCTGGATGGCGCTACTCCTGCTGCATCAGGCGGTGCTTCCCCGGCTACCGGGCACATGCTATGCATTACTGAAACAAATGCAAAGGGCTGGGGCAATGACGAAAAGGTACATGTTGGTATCGTCGCTGTTCAGCCGAACACGGGTGACATCATCTACGATGACTTTGAGGATGGATTTATGAGAAGTGAGGTGGAAACTAGATTACTTCACATCGCACCTTGCGAACTTGTCATTGTCGGGGAACTGTCCAAGGCTACAGAGAAACTCCTGCAACATCTCTCTGGTAGCAAGCTGAATACGTTTGGCGACAAAGTCCGCGTGGATAGGGTCGCAAAGAAGAAGACCGCAGTGGCCGAATCACATAGCCATGTTGCGAACTTTTATGCTGCAAAACTGAAGGCAGCCAGTACTGCGGACGATGCGCCAGCCAGTAACTTACTCCAAAAAGTGCTTAGTTTACCGGAGCAGGTGACGGTGTGTCTTTCGGCTATGATCGAGCATCTGACAGAGTACGGATTGGAGCACATTTTCGAGCTCACCAAGTATTTCCAACACTTTTCTTCTCGATCACACATGCTGCTGAACGCGAATACCTTGGTCAGTCTCGAGATCTACCAGAACCAGACAGATCACTCTGCCAAAGGCAGTCTTTTCTGGACCTTGGACCGAACACAAACGAGATTTGGACAGCGGTTGCTCCGAAAATGGGTGGGACGCCCCTTGCTGGACAAGGAGCGCCTGGAGGAAAGGGTGAATGCTGTTGAGGAGCTGAAGAGTCCGGATAGGACTGTGCAGGTCGAGAGACTGAAGATATTGCTAGGAAGGATCAAGAGCGATCTGGAGAAGAATCTGATTCGGATATACTATGGAAAGGTACGTACATGTGACTTGGATATTCTGGAGCGGATCTTTTGCTGACGAGGAAGCAGTGCACGCGCCCAGAGCTTCTCACTGTTCTCCAGACGCTGCAGACCATCGCACAGGAGTACGTTGACGTCAAGACCCCCGAGGACTCCGGCTTCACATCGCCAATTCTCGGTGAGGCTATTGCTCGACTGCCGTCAATATTGGAAGATGTTGTCAAGTTCCTGAACAAGATCAACATGCATGCGGCGCGAAACGACGACAAGTATGAGTTCTTTCGGGAATCGGAAGAGACAGAAGGAATTAGCGAACACAAGTGCGGGATCGCCAGCGTTGAACATGAACTAGAGGAACATCGCTCTGTCGCTGCCGGGATCCTCAAGTGGCCGAAGGTGACTTACGTTACTTCGTCAGGGATCGAGTATCTGATCGAGGTTGAAAACACTGCAGCGGCCATCAAACGAGTTCCGGCATCATGGGTCAAGGTGAGCGGCACCAAGAAGCTTTCTAGATTCCATACGCCAGAGGTCATTCAGCTATTACGGCAACGAGATCAGCACAAGGAAGCGTTGGCTGCAGCGTGCGACCAAGCGTTCGCGGCTCTTCTGGCCGAGATAGCGACTAATTATCAGTCCTTTCGTGACTGCGTCCAGTCTCTCGCGACGCTCGACTGTTTGCTCTCACTGGCTGCAATTGCTAGCCAGCCAGGATACGTGAAGCCCGAGTATACCGACCAAACGTGTATTCACGTGGAACAAGGGCGCCATCCAATGGTGGAGCAGCTTCTGCTCGATAGCTATGTCCCCAACGACATTGATCTGGATAGTGACAAGACTCGTGCACTCCTCGTCACTGGTCCGAACATGGGCGGCAAGTCCAGTTATGTGCGGCAAGTAGCCCTGATTGCCATTATGGGGCAGATTGGCTCCTACGTGCCCGCTCGGTCCGCGAAGCTCGGCATGCTGGACGCCGTGTTTACTCGCATGGGAGCTTTCGACAACATGCTGGCGGGTGAATCGACCTTCATGGTCGAACTGTCAGAAACGGCCGATATCCTCAAGCAGGCAACGCCCCGTTCGCTGGTCATCCTTGATGAGTTGGGCCGGGGTACGTCTACTCATGACGGGGTCGCCATCGCGCAGGCGGTTCTAGATTACATGGTACGGACGATCCGAAGTCTGACCCTCTTTATCACCCACTATCAGCATCTTTCCAATATGGCGCAATCCTTCCCGGACCACGAACTTCGCAACGTCCACATGCGTTTCACCGAGTCCGGGTCTGGCAAGGAGGAAGAGATCACCTTTCTCTACGAGGTTGGGGAGGGTGTGGCGCATCGCAGTTATGGATTGAACGTGGCGCGGTTGGCGAACCTACCAGTGCCGTTAATCGAAGTGGCCAGGCAGAAGAGTTCGGAGCTAGAAGAGCGGATACGCCGTCGTCGACTTGGCGGACTTCTTACGGCTGTGGGAGGATTGATGGAAGATCCTGCAAAGGGGGATGGGGGCTTCTTCGAAAGACTCATCAGCAACGCGGAGCAGCTGTAGGTTAGCTTGCAGACTGCGAGAGGTTTCGGGGATTTGGCATGCTATTGTACATATAGGACGACATAGATCGGGATCAATCATCATTCTTACTCCGTATCAGCCGTAGTTAGTTTACGTTGAGAATCGGTCAGCCTGTGGAGCGCTATCATATAGACTTGGCCCGAAAGTTACTACGCATTACGATCTATATCAAGGACTGTCGGTCATCGTTGTTCTTGACTGGGGAGAAAGTAGACTCATTGCGAGTTGCATTTGGCAGGAGTTGGACTTGCGCGGCGACTCACAACACCTCTCTTACCAACGCAGCCTCAAATTTGTCCCAAGAACCCCAATTGCAGCGAATACCTAGATCCAGTCCCGATGCAAGGGCGTAGTTGTGTGATCGTCATATATTTGTCCTCGATTTCCCTGTGACCCAGACTTCTATAACCCATGTACCATGCTCGCCATCCTGAACGGAAGATCAACCAGAGCACAAATTCTACTCGCCTATCGCCTTCGAGAAGGGTAATGCGATCAAGGATATGACAAGCGACAGACGAAGAAAAAGGATAGGTAGAAAAGTCCGTCCATTCGAGCCTCGTTGCTTTCAAATTTTTTTGCGTTTCATTAGAAAGGGTTGAGCTTGGTTTCCCCGTTGGCTCTCTCTTTTATTCCCTGATATCTCGAAGACAGATAGGATATGTAGAAAGATTTGGATGGAAAGCCAAAGTATCACAACCGTTTCGTTCGCATCAGCCCATGCAAAGTTGAACCCAGCCACGCATTTCTCATTGCTAGAAAAACTTTTGCCTTTCCCGACCTCCCAGAATCATTTCCAACGCAAGCAAACGTACACGGCCGGCCTCGAGAGGGGAATAAAAGACGACAACTCGGCGAGAAAATCGACGCGGAATTACCGCAGACGGCGGGCCTCTCTCTCGGATTCGAGCAGGCAGAGGATGTCATCGACCTTGACTGTAGGTTGCGACAAAGATTCCTAGTTAGCCCATGCACATCCACTTTTTGAATATTCGATCCTGGTTTTCCCCTTCCGATGGTCCCCGGTATCCGGATTCAATATGGTTCGGGCTTGCAGTCGCATTCGCATTCGCAGTCAAATCTTTTTTGTTCGCTCTTGCACCAAGATGACCAGTTTCTTCCTCCGTTTTGAATCGTCGCAATCTGATTGTCGGCCGGGATACGAGGACCACCGAAAGAAAAAACCCCCAAAACTCAATCGCTCAACGGAAATCGCATACCTGGACCCTTGACGTTACGGATGATGCTGCGGGAAGTGTCATCCATGAACTCGACGCGGACCTGGGTGACACCACCACGGGAGCCTAAAAGCGAGCTGTTATTATACCAGATCCAATGCGACATCCATCATTGTAGATTGTAGATTGTAGACCACGTACCGGTACGGCCGAGAACACGAGTCACCTTGACGAGCTTAACAGGCTGCTTGGCGGAATCCATCTTGGAGGTTGGGCTCGACGACAGCGAGAGGGTTGACTTGACGGGATAGAAGGGAAGATGGCGGCGTTCGGTGGGTTAGATGAGGCCGTACGGGTATAGAGTGGTGTGGTGGACTGTGATTGCAAGCGAGGAATTTGCCGGCTTGTGTGGGTTCCTATTTTGGGCTTAGCGCGGGAAATTGGAACTTTACGCGAGGGCTCAGGGCTAACTGACACCTGGTAATTCAGGCATTAAAGATACCTATTTCAGGCATGGATGTGCAAGGCAGCATTCAGGCCACAAGGCATCGAATTGGTCTCCGATGAGGAACCGCCACTTTTTTTCCTGAACGCAGACTCCAGGTTCAACCTTGGGATCCTCGTGGTTCAAGAAAATAATGTGATTCGTAGAACCTGTATTTATGAATTCGGCTTCCGTATACATGCTACATATAGCTTTATTTTAACAGATGTAGTCGCAATTGAGTTGCATTCCTAGCTGTCCTGCTCTTCTGCCCCTCACCGTTCGAGTCAGAACCTGAACTCCGATTTCGTTCCTCCAAACCAGCAACTTTCGGTCAACTCTTCATTCGAGGCACGTTGTCGACGCGCCAGTCAATTCCCGTTGGATTTACTGTATAACATTGTCATTATCATCTAATCTCACTTGTGCATAATATCAATCCTTTCCCCTCTAAATTTGCCGCGATTTCTTACACAACTCACATCTACCCCGCGTCGTCGATCGTCAGTAGACATGGATCTCGTCAACCAGTATGTGACCTCACCACCAAGAACAGACCTTTCATTTGACTCAATTGCTATACCTTAAGTCCGTCTCATAATGACTAACTTTCTCTCTCAGCCTCGAAGGAAGACTACTCTTCGCAGTCCCTAAAAGCAAGTTCCCTCTGTGACTCACCCGTCTTTCGCAATCGCATTGTCATTCTTTGACCTCAAGACCCTGCGATCGCAACACTCCAGCTAACTCATACCTCTTGTTCGCAACAGAGGGCCGTCTGCAACAGGCTACCCTAGACCTCCTGTCAGGCAGTGACATCCAATTCCGCCGCGAAACCCGCCTCGACATCGCGCTGGTCAAGAACCTCCCCATTGCACTCATCTTCCTCCCGGCCGCAGACATCCCGACCTTCGTCGGCGAGGGCCGCGTAGACCTCGGTATCACCGGCCGCGACCAGGTCGCCGAACACGATGCGCAGCTGGCCGAGGGCGAGGTCTCGGGCGTCGAGGAGATCATGGATCTCGGGTTCGGCGGCTGCAAGCTGCAGGTGCAGGTTCCGCAGAAGGGCGACGTCACGGAGACGAAGCAGTTGATCGGCAAGAATGTTGTGACTAGCTTCACGGCGTTGACGCAGGCGTTCTTCTCTCGGCTGGAGGGCGTGGAGTTTGGGCAGAAGCTCAGCACCAAGATTAAGTATGTCGGTGGTAGTGTCGAGGCTGCCTGTGCTCTGGGTGTGGCCGACGGTATTGTCGATCTCGTTGGTATGTGGTTCCGTTTCTCTTCAGCTTAGGGATTGAGTTCGATGCTGACGGGTGTAGAATCCGGCGAGACCATGAAGGCTGCTGGTCTCAAGGCCATTGATACTGTCGTCGAGAGCACGGCTGTGCTGGTCAAGTCTCGGTCAACCAAGAACTCCCTTGTTGATTTGATCACCTCTCGTATCAGTGGTGTTATCAGTACGTCCCCCTAAACCTTATTGAATGGCCAAATGCTCACCTCCCACTACAGCCGCTCAAAGATACGTCCTGTGCCAGTACAACATTTCCCGCTCCGGGCTATCAGTTGCCTCGCAGATTACCCCCGGTAAGCGGGCGCCCACAATCACCGCTCTCGAGGAGGAGGGCTGGGTGGCCGTCAGCTCCATGGTCGAGAAGAAGAAGATTGCGACGGTCATGGACGAGCTGCTCAAGGTGGGCGCATCGGACATTCTGGTCCTCAACATTGCCAACTCGAGAACGGGTTAGATTAGAATTTCCTTTTCTTTTTCTCGTTTTTAGAATTCTATGCGGCGCGTGATTTGTGGTATTGTTATATCTATTGAACTTGGAGGATTATCTTGGCGGTTGGCGGGAAACTATAGACTATGGATATATGAGAAAAATGAAACCGATCATAAAATATAGCAAGGATAGATCGATACGTTTATACATGTCTATCTTCTATATATGGACGATTGGAGATGTAGTATACAAAGGCGCCATGCAGAGATAGCTGCAGTCGGGTCATTACTCGTATTGTCGTCATCATAAAACAAGCGCTTGGGGTATCAAATGCATGCAGTCCGTAGAAGAACTTACGAAGAAGGTGCAGGCTCAGGCTTAGGCTCAGGCCCCGGTCCCAATCCCACGCCCTCCCGTCGACCACGGACCACAGCCCGGAGACACTGGCCCACCCCTTCCAGATCGCCCAGTAGCCCAACATGCCCGCGCTCGCTCTTGACCAGCCCACCCTTAATGATCCGGTAACCCGGCGGCAGCATCGCCGCCGAGGCAAGACAGACGCCGTCGCCGGCCGCGAAGGCCAGATCGTCGTATGCATCCTGGCGCCTGATCTGGTCGGGCGACCAGACACGCGCGCCGTAGACGGTGGGGACGGACTTGCCGTAGAGGACCGCGGCAGGCGGGTAGCGGTTCTCGGCCTGGTGGGCAGGGTTGAAGGCGAGCTCCTGCTTGAAGCGCTTGACTTCGGCGAGGGTGCGCTCGAGGTAGGCGATGGCCGTGGCGCGGGGGATAGTGGAGGTTGTTGCGAGCTTGGTGTGGGCTGCGGCGCCGCGCAGGTTGGCGGTTGGGCCGACGAGGCCATCGGCTGTTGGGGCCATGGCGGAGGCTTTGTTGGCGACGTCGGAGACGGGGTCGGTGGTGTAGGGGGCGTTCTCGCGGTGGTGGGGGTGGTGAATGGCGCGGCCGTCTGTGCTGCGGCGGGTGGTTGTGTCGGTAATTTCCTCGGCGGAGCCGTTGTTGCTCTCTCTGCCGAGGACGGTGGTGAAGCGCTTGCGGATGCCGAGGTCGGGGAGGTTGTCCTTGAAGTTGCGGGTGGCTGTTAGCGGGGGCAGGGCGGGACTGATGCAGGGCGAGAGGCGGTATTCATCCCAGCTCTGGGCGGAGAAGAAATCGACGCGGTATTCTTCCTTGGTGCGTTTGTCGATGAAGCAGCGGCCGTCTTCGGGGAGCAGGGCGAAGCTCGTCCGGAAGGTGAAGTTCACCTGCGCGGTGAGCACGCGGGTGCTCAGGAGGACCTCGTCCCCGTTGCGCAGGGGCCCGAGGATGTTGACGCAGTGCTGTGGGACGCCGGCATAGAGGACACCGGCGAAGAGTTCGGGCCGTTGGTTGACGGCATGGCGTGTAATCACACCACCCAGGCTGTGGGCAATGACATACGCTCCTCTCTTTTGGGGCGGCACATCGGGTGCATTAGACGGAAGGCCTTCCAGGAATTTGATCAGTTTCTTCGAAAGTAGGTGCGGACTCAGTCGCCAATCGTAGCCGTAGTTCCAGACGCGGAGCTTGCCATTGACGGCGTTGTCGCACTTCTCCAGGCGCTTCATGAGCCGGCGGCAGATGTCAACCGGCCCGACATGCGACAACACGCCCGAGGGGATGATCGTTTCCTCCATCCGCTCTTCGTCCTCCGGGTTCAAGCCGACTTCGAGATCGACCTTGCGAAGATTGAGTCCCACTTTCATCGGAACCCACAGCTGGCGATGGGGTGGTTTGGCAGAGCGCAGGACAGAGCCCCGGTAGCCTCCTAAGATGACCACGTCGCCGGTCAACTCGGACATGGCTTCTGCCAGGATGGGATGTGTCGAGGCGGAATTGTTGCGTGGGGATTGCTCACGCGAATGCGAGGCCTTTTCTCTGAGAATCTCCCGATGGGGCTGCGGTTCGGCAGCCTGTGGGACTGCTTTTCGATGGGAGACTTCGCTCAGAAACGGCTTGTATCCCCACTCGCTGCGGAGATCCTGAAGGTGCAAGGTGGGCATGCTCAGCAGCCGGCTGCTAGAGTCTTGGAGACTGTCCTTGATGGCCTTGAAACGACTGTTGATCTGGGAATGAATATGTTCGTACCGGGGTGCCTGATCCAGGGACGACGCAGTGGACGATGCTCTCAGGTACAAAGATTGATCCGATGAGGATCGCCTGAGCGAGGCTGCGTTCCCGGAGAAATTACTTGGTTTGCGTGTAAATGAATGCCTCGCAGCCGTCATCCCATTCAAAGGTCTCAACTCCGGAATCGGCCCCTCCGCAGCAGGTGGATGCGCGTGGGGAGTTGAGCACGACCGCCGCCTCTGCTGTTCAGCGGCCGCTTGGGCCTGTTCAAGAGCCAGTCCGGATGGCAGAGGCTTCACGGTCTGGCTGCGAGCTCGGTTATGCAGGGTATTTGACCGAAAGGGCAGCGAAGACCGTTTCGCAAAAGAGCCCAGATCCGGCAAAAACTTCTTCAGCCGCAGGTTGGATATAGCATCCCCTGACCAGGCTCGAGGACGCGGCAGTCCGTTCTTCAGGATCGACCTGGTGAAGCTGGTCCGTTGGCCGTCTTTCGCAGGGGGAATAGTGCTCGGGTGCACCCCATTCCGGGCCAGGGCAGCACGGTCCTGTGGACCAGCTCCCTCTGTCGGAAGCGCTTGGGATTCCCGAGCATCCGGCAGCGACTCCGGTTCAGAAGTGATCTCAGGAAGAAAGAGACCGTCGGAGTCGGGGACATTGTCAGGAATGACATCAAAATAGTCGCCATTGCGCTCCATGATGCGGGATTTCTCTTCCGCAGGCGTCATACGGGCCTTCATGCGACTCTGCGTTGGGCCGATACTGACGCCAACCATCTCGTCAGCTTCATCTTCCTTGGCTGCGTCGACGACGGACTGGTAGCCCAGTTCATCGCTGTCGGAATTGGACTGCAGGATCGGAGAGCGATCCTCCAGGCTGGAGGATGCCTCCACGATCGCATTGACCTGATCATGGCCTTCCGGATTGGCCAGCGAGTGCGGCATGATGTCGAAGTTGAGGTTGCTGGTGGTGGTGGATGACTGTGTCCATGCGGTAGTAACGAGAGTGATGATGCAACAAGAACGATACTAGAAGACAGATAACGATGATTTATAAATAAGCACACTAGCAACCACGAATTTACATGTGAGAGACTAAGCCAGTCTAACGAGTGGAGATGGGAGATGTCTGAGCTGGGACGAGGCGATGAAGCTCTAACTTGTAGTCGTATTCGTATCTGTCGAGAGAATCGCAGTAGGAAGAAGTTGCGCGGCTTGATGATGATGATTGATAATGAGAGAGAGAATTTCTTTTTGAGATCTTCTCTTCTCTTCTCAATAATTATTATGATTCATAATCCTTTCATAATCTTTTCAACCAACTGAAGTTTCTGTTGGTTTCATTCTTTTTCGATTTTTTTTTTTTTTTAATCTCGGTTCCACTGGAATTGCACAGCCTCCGGAGCTCCCGGAAGACACTTACACAACAGTTTGTGGATGAAGTTATTGAAGGATGATGATGATTCGCTGGTAAGCAGAAGCTGGAGAATGCTTGAATCGATCTTGATCCAGTTAGCCCCTGATTGTTCAGATGCTGTGTTCCATGGCGCTGTCCATCGGTAGGTATATATATTCGTTGTTGCTGCTATACAATATCTTAAAACAGTCCGTTCGGGCACGTCATAGAAGGATGACCTCCCCCATAATCGCGGAGAAGATCAGATAAATCAAACTCTCTCTAACCTGGACCTGGCTATTATCTTGCCACTGAATCATAATATAATACGTTGAACATACGAATACATAGCTATGACACATCATGTCCTCCGCCACAGCATAATGACTGTATGGAGCAAGGTACGGAGTACATTTTGATCAGAATCTCATGTAGTCTCAACTACAAAGTACAAAAAAAGAAAAACCGTGGTATCATCAATCATAAGAGAAGTAGACGTAGACTGCCTAACGAGTCTCCCTCTGGCCAGAAAGCGTTCCTGACTGGATCTCCTGCTCACCCTTATTCGCTATGGCCTCGTTCTTCGCTGCGCCTGCTTCATGACCAAATGCCTTGTCAACAGCTGCATTCATTGCTCCCCGCAACGACTCGCCAGCACCCTGTTGAAGTTCTCGTTAATACTCATTTCCGCTCATCAGAGAATGTAGTATGTCGACTTACGTGAATGCCAGCAATGGCTGATTTCACCCCACGGCCAATCTCCTCGCCCTTGGCTGCTGATCGGCCCTGTCCCTCCGCAGTATACTGCTTGTTTTCAGTGCTGGGCGCATATTCAGCTCGGTAGTCCTGCTTATCGTAGCTGCTGGATCCCGGGGCGGGCTGGTGGCCCACTCCGCCGGCAGTCGCGTATCCGGACCCAGTCGCGGGGTTGTACCCGGATACATTAGGGTCATATCGTGAGCGGTTATCTTCCACTCCAGGCGTTCCGGCGGAGGTGGTCGAGGAGCCCTGCGTGACACCCGCACCTGCTCCAGAGGTATCGGTAGGGTTGCGGGAGGCGCCTGTACCCGTCTCGTTGGTCGTCTTGGTGGTTGTGTTGCCGGTCTGGCTGTCGACACGGGGGTCGAGCTTGTTCATGACCGAGGAGCTGTGAGGGCCAGCGTTGAAGCTGTCTGGGTTGTTGTAGCTCTGTGTGGCGCCCGGGTGGACGTTGCCGGAGGAGGCCATGCCTGGGGCGTACTGGGCGCGGTTGTTCAAGTCGCTGTCGACGCGGGGATCGAGAGTGTTGGCGACGTTGGAGTTATGCGGTCCGGCTGACTTGGAGGCAGGTCCAGTAAAAGGGTCTGCGGTGCTAGCTGCAGTGTTGACGTTGGTCCCAATAGGAGTGGTGGAATTGGGGTCTTGGTTGTAGCCTCCGGTGGAGGACTGGTAAGGTGTTTGGGTGGTACTCATATTGTAGATCGGACTTTATCTGTCGGTATGATATGAGATAGTAAGTTATTATTCAGTCTTCGGATTGCAAGTCCGTCGGATACCACGGGAGGTGTTTTTATAGTTTGCCCAGTTTGATGCTCAGCACCTTCGACATCATCGCCTTGACCGGTGACGTCAGGCTGACCCCATATTCGGTCGGGAACCACATGCTGTTTCGATGAGTTCCCAAGTATAACTCCGTAGATCATAGGCTATCTGAGGTGAAAAAGCTTGAACAATCAAAACGAGACCAATTCCAGTCTCTTTGAACTGGGAGGAGGGTCGTACAATTGCTCAGTGGCTGCACTTCTCTATTTCCCAAAAGAGAAAATCCTTATCGATAAGATGGAATGCATAACTACGTCATGACTGCATAAACAAACATATGCATTGCACAAGTCTGGAATGCAATTATGCCCTCCCCCAGTTCTCGCAAGGAGCCAATGATCCTATTAATTTCTAGACTTCTTCTAGAACTAGAGATAAGTCCGTTAATCTGCGGAGCCAAACTCTGTCTCTAGATTAGCTTCTTTGCATCGTCTTGAGTGAGACAAGTGAAGAACGGCCTGATAACTGAATGCAGAACTTCGGCCGTGCCGAGGCACTTTCGCTGCAAGTCAAAAGATGGGGGAAAAGGTAGACAGATAACCGAAGCCTATATGTGAAGCATCTCTCCATCTTTCACTGCACATTTTCCATCCTTGCACCATATTTCCATCTATCTTTTCATATTTTGGTCGCAGCAAACATATAACCAAAATGCCCATCTCAAACAGACAGCTCATCTACGCCAACACGCCCTCCCCGGCCATCGACCCCTCCCTGACCAATGGAACCTTCAAGCTCAACCCAACCTCCATCCCCGACCAGATCCCCAATGACAAAGTCCTCGTGCGCGTGCACTACCTCTCTCTCGACCCGGCCATGCGCCAATGGCTCACAGCAAAACGGTCATACATTGCCCCCGTTGAGCGCGGCAGCGTCATGCGCGGCCAGAGCATCGCACAGGTGATCGCGGTCGGAAGCGAACTACAATCCCAATACAAGGTCGGCGACTGGGTCGTCGCTTACTCCGGGTGGCAGGAATATTGTCTGCTGGGGCCCAAGGAGGCCCAGAAGGTGGTCGTCCCTCCCGGCTGCCAACCCACCGACGCCATGTCGGTGCTCGGAATGACCGGGTTGACTGCCTACTTTGGCATGATCGAGGTCGGACAGCCGAAGCCTGGCGACACCGTCGTTGTGTCTGGTGCGGCCGGTGCGACGGGCATGGTCGCCGGACAGATTGCTAAGGTCAAGGGAGCTAAGAGGGTTGTTGGCATTGCGGGCAGTGCCGACAAGTGCGAGTTCCTGGTCAAGGAGCTTGGGTTCGATGCGGCGATCAACTACAAGGATAAGGACTGGAAGAAGCAGTTGAAGGAGGCTACGCCGGAGTACATCGATGTGTATTTTGACAATGTCGGGGGTGAAATCCTCGATGCTTGTCTCGCGCGGGCCCAGAAAGACTCTCGGTTCGCGATCTGCGGTGCGATCAGCCAGTACAACTCGGCCAAGCCCCAGGGGCCTGCGAGCTTCATGAACGTCATTGTAAGTTTTACTACTAGGCATGTGATAGCTGATCGATCGCTAATGGTGTATTGCAGTCGCAACGAATCACCATGAAGGGTTTCATCGTGTTCGACTATGCGAAGAAGTATGACATTGCCTTGAAGGATCTCTCGACATGGTTGACCCAGGGGAAGATCAAGCGCAAGGAGCATATCATCCGGGGTGGACTGGAGGCGGCGCCTCAGGGTCTAGTGAGTCTCTACGAAGGTGCCAATACCGGCAAGATGATGGTCGAGGTGGCGCCTGTTAGTGAGGCTGTTGGAGCCAAGGCCAAGCTGTAAGATGAATAAGATGAACATAAGTAATGTAAAGCTTGCTACAAAATATCTATAGCGTGGATTGATTCTGTCATGACGTGAAAGAGCGTATAAAAGAACTTGATACTAAGGTAGAAGAGGGAGTGCATCTTGTATTGGAACTTTGCGTTGATATTCGGTGATACCACGGTAGATCAGGTACACAGACGACAGCAACAAATGAATCGTCTTGTTGGAAGAATAACATTCTAAGATCGGTCGGACCGATGCAGGAGATCAATCTGGTCGAGTTCGTGGTTATCACCGACATCATCTCTCTGCCAAATAAAGTACTCTGGATCGACGTCATGGTGATGAACCACACAACACAGTGGGGAGTGAATCCTGTCTGGACACTCGCGAATCTTGACAGACATGCCGCAATCGTTTATCCATGACGATCTAGATGAGAGAAATGCCTTTTATACACTCTAGAAATCCTGTTTTACCTTTTGCAAACGGCCGACTGTTGCAGTGATGATGCGCCCAATTGCTCCCCTGCGAGCTGTCTCTCGCCAGATACTTCAACCACGTATCTACCACCGAACTGTATATAATAAAAGCTGCTTGTCTTCGTTACAAATTTATCCTAGTCATTTTTCTGCGTTTACGTACAGGCCTTTTACCGCTACATCGCATCGATCAGTCTCCGAAGAAGTCAGAATGGAGGCCCAGAGTAGTAACCAGACCTTCAAGCTCGATAATCTCTTCAATGTCAAGGGAAAGGGTATGCGACATTCGTTCTTCTCAATACCAAAGACCAGAGATACTAACCTGGACAGTGGCTTTAATCACCGGCGGAGGCTCCGGCATCGGTCTGATGGCCACTCAAGCTCTCGCTGTCAACGGCGCCAAAGTCTACATCACCGGACGCACAGGCGAGAAGCTGGACCGCGTCGTTGAGCTGTATGGAAAGAATATCCCCGGTGAAATCATCCCCATCACAGCGGACATCACCGACAAGAAGTCAATCGAGAAGCTCGTGCAAGAGATCTCGTCGCGTGAGTCGCATCTCTCCATCCTGATCAACAACGCCGGAATCACCAGCCACTCGCAGACAGTCGAGCACGAAGAGCCCGCCGAGCTGCGGAAGAGCTTGTTCGACGACC
Source organism: Aspergillus fumigatiaffinis (assembly GCA_012656285.1). NCBI lineage: Eukaryota > Fungi > Ascomycota > Eurotiomycetes > Eurotiales > Aspergillaceae > Aspergillus > Aspergillus fumigatiaffinis. The sequence continues at coordinate 29,239 of JAAAPX010000164.1, forward strand.
CGGCCTCCAAGCCGGAGGAATGGGAGAGCGTGTTCCGCACGAACGTGACACAGCTGTTCTTCACCACCACGGCGTTCCTGCCGCTGCTGGTCAAGGGGTCGGAGAAGGAGTACGGCTGGTCCAGCACGGTGATCAACATCTCGTCGATCTCGGGGATCGTCAAGGTTTCGCAGCATCATTTCGCGTATAATGCGTCCAAGGCGGCGGCGATCCATCTGTCCAAGATGCTGGCGCATGAGATTAGTTCGTCCAAGCTGAAGATCCGGGTGAATAATATCGCCCCGGGTGTGTTCCCCAGTGAGATGACGGCGGGGGAGAGCGATGAGAAGCAGAAGAGCTTTATCCCCAAGGAGAAGTACGAGCAGAAGGTGCCGGCGGGCCGGCCGGGCAAGGATGAGGACATGGCGAGTGCGGTGCTCTTCACGGCGACGAACCAGTATCTCAATGGGCAGACGATTGTGGTCGACGGGGGGTACGTGTTGGCTGCAGGCACTGTCTAATGACTGAAATGCAATGAATATGTAGCATAGCCCATAACCTCGTTACAACAAAGAATGATATCCTTATCAGTGTCTGGACCAGCCATGACTACCTATTAATTATAACCCCATTTCTCCAGCACGGCAAACCCTCACCGCATACATCCACTCAGACCGGAGCACTTGCGACGCCGTGATGCGCCGCCTCGGATTCGGATCCAGCATCGCGTACACCACATTGCGACACCGCTTCTATCGCTCAATTAGCGTCTGTTCTCCATCGCAGACTTCAAAGGCTAGCACATACCTCTCCCAGCCCTTCAATAGGCGCATACCCGTCCTCCCCCTTTCGCCCAACAAGATACTCCCGGTACCGCCCATCCTCCTCCTCGCTTGCCATGCGCCACAGCAGCCGCCGACACCGCATCGCCATATACACCAGCCCCGCAGCCCAGACATCGCCCGCCCGCGGGTCGAACCTCTGGACCTCGCACAGCTCCTCCGGCGAGATGTAGGGTATCGTCCCGAGAAGTTTCCTGGGCGGGGAGTATGAGTAAACAGACTCAACCTCACCCTCGGTATCCGAGTCAGAGACATCACCACGGGGCAGACAGACCGCGCTCCCAAAGTCGGCCAATTTCACCGCGCCGTAGACGGTGAGGAGGATATTCTCTGGTTTGAGATCGCGGTGTGCGATGCCGCGGTCGTGGAGGTAGGCGATTGCGCGCATGATCTGCTTGAAGAAGCAGTTGATGTCGGAGAGGGTGAGCGTGGCGCCTGCTGTTGCGATGAGGGTGCAGAGGTCGCCGGCGGCGCAGAACTCCGTTACGAGGCAGAGCTCACCGCGGTCGTTGAGGAGGGAGTCGGTGGTGCGGAGGATGTTGGGGTGGGAGAGGGAGGAGGAGAGGGATAGTTCGAAGCGGTGGTGGGTTATGATTGTTGGGCTGGAGGAGCGGCGGAAGATCTTGACGACGTGGAGTTGTTTGGGGGATGTACCTGTAGGACTGGAGGTGGGTTTGCGGGCGTATAGGCGCACGGAGCTGAACGAGCCATAGTGAAGCATCTCGATGCATGTGCCGTACTTTTGTGCCAGGGAGGAGGGTGGTGGTGATGGTGATGCGGAGATGCCGGAGTAGACGGAGGAGGAAGACAGCAGTAGTGGTCGTTGTTCCGGACTGCAGGAGTTCTTGGGTGCCCAGCAGCGGATAAAAATGTCGGGGAGTTTCAAGCCTTCGAAGAAGTTGTAGGTCTCCTTCGGTCCCTGAGACACCAGGTCATGGTAGTGATGGTTGTCATGGCCGTGGCTGGTGTTCAGCCTGGGTATGGGCGACATGACTGTTACTGAGTGTATAACATGGACCTCAACGCATCGTGATACATCCGAAGAAGCGTGTATTTATAACCCAAAAGACGAATAGCAGTGCCATTCAGATATGAGCGTGCTAGAGTCCAATCAAGGGATGAGGATAAGCGGCAGGGAGAAGGCAGGAGTATATCCGTAGTATCGACTGTTGTACAGCCGTTGTTCCACAGAAAATGCCTCAGATAGCTCAAAATGGCGGATCATATGCTCATAGTCCTGGTACTTGACGTGGCTTGGATACATACAGCCGCAGATCCATTGGCAGATGATGAACCGTTGAAATCGCTCATCGCCCTTGTTTTGCCCGTCTGCAAGTCATGGTGATCTCCCACGATCTGTGCGACTCTCATATATGAGTTGTTTGCTGCATGATGGGTACTACTAGCTGTGCTTCTATCTTGCCTGTCAAGTACCAGATATAATAACAGCTTGACTGCCCATTGAGCGTCAGGTCCGGAGCCAGCCTCTGCTCACCATTGACTTGACTGTCAATTGCAATGATCAAAGCTGTGCTTCGGTCCGGCCGTCTTCCATCTCTTGACAATTCGAAGACGAACTAGTGTCACTCTCGTTAGCTGTCCCATCACAGGCAGCAACAAACGGAGCTCTATGGACAGGAGCTATCGACTCCGTCTCTTTGTCTGCGGACCAGACGGAGGCCGAAACGGGGTGGAATGAACCATGGCGGGGAACGGTTGCAATCAGCACATGGCTACTTTGGAGTCAGTCAGTCCGAAAATCTCACCGCAGTGGGAGGAATCTATTACGTGCCGTTTCAATCAGCGATTTGCTCAAACAAAAGACTCATGGCAGAAGACGTGGCGGGGGAGTTGGCTAGTGTTCCGCTGAGGCATTTTCCGGACGAAAGAGAAACGAGAGGATCACGGCCCCAAGCGACAGTTGCAATTCTCGCTTCTTCTCACGATATCCGCCTACTTGTTATTCTATTGTGGATCATGCACTAATCTCGTCTATCTAGAGAAAATTTCCGATGTCAGTGTGGCGCTCCTGTTAGCGCACGTACTGAGCTTAATTAGAGCAGCCTCGAGATGATGGTGGCTTGCGGCTGCCATGCTGAGGGATTAATCCTGGCCAGGAAAAACTCTATTACTGAGGGAGATCGGAGCAATTGTTTTCAAATTGCGATCCAAAATCTGTCGAGGTTACAGTATCTGTTCAGACGAAGCACATGGAAGTGGTGCATTTTCTGTGGAGGAGAAAATTCCCTCACTGATCCCTCTGACCATCAATCGCTCTCTCACTCTCTCACCGCGGCCAATTTCATCCCAATTCCAGTCTATTCTACGAGGAATCGGTTCTATCCGCCGACACAGAATTGATGCTACTGACATTGTCGAGATCGTTGACCTAGGAACTATCTCAGCTATGGTTCAGTTACTCCGTACAGCAAAGGATACACGCGGAGCATACTCGGACAGTGCCATCTCTGCTCTCCATCCTCCCCCAAGTCCCCATCATCTCTCTATGCCTTGTCCCTTTCTGTCTTGTCATCGTCCATCCTGTAGTGTCTTACTCATCCCATACCGGACTTCTGATCTCATAATTTCTTTTTGCCTCCACAGGTCTGTCCCTCAAGCGACAGTCTAGTGTCTGTGGTGACCGAAATCCTTTGTCATGGCTTCCCCCAATTGATCAAAATCTCGCATCGTAGTATCTGATACTACCCATTCGTGTCATTTTATCCGTCCTAGGTTAGTAGATCTGCTGGTTTCTCGCATATAAGACAGCCATCATGCCTGCTCCATGGCCTCCTCCATCATTCCACCTCCCTGTATTTTCCCGTCCCTCCCAGAGCCTCTGCCATAACTAGACAGCAGATCTGAGTGTTCAGTCTTATACACTCTTGAAATCGCTGCTCTTGACATGGCTCAATCTCCTGCTTCCTCCGAACCTATGAAACAGGATATCGAATTGGGAGTTGATAACCCTAACGAGTCCCCTGATGATCGAACGGGTCGTACAACCCGCATCCATTTCGATGGTGCAGTACCACCGGAAGAGGGGAGTGGAGGAATCTACCACTCTCGACTCAGTCGGCATCGTTCTCTGAGCCGTGACACCATTCGGAGTTCTCACGATGCCTCCCAGAGCAACAAGGCCGCCGGGATACCTATAGAGTTCAGGACCCTCTCGTTTCAGATCTCCGAGTCCCAGAACGCTACAGAAGTGGCCATCAAAGCAAGGCAGGCCAAGGAGAATAAGCCTGATCAAGATTATTTCGAGAGCTTGGACTATCACATCCTCCAGCCCGACAGACTCTTCCAGCAACTCAATGTGGACGCCCGGTCCGGTCTCAGCTCGTCTGCTGCCACCTCTCGACTGCAGCGGGATGGGAAGAATGTCATCGCTCATCATAGCGAGAACTACCTGAAGAAAATATTTTTCTATGTCTTTGGCGGCTTCTGCTCAGTTCTATGGATCGGTGTCATCATCTTCTTCATTTGTTGGAAACCCCTCAGCAACCCACCGTCCGTCCCCAGTCTTGCCATGGCCATCCTCGTTCTCATCGTGATCTTCCTGCAAGCAAGCTTCTCTGCATTTCAAGACTGGTCAACGAAACATGTCATGAACTCGATCCTCAACCTGCTCCCATCTGAAGCCCTTGTTGTGCGAGACGGGAAGCAAATCCGCGTGCCATCCACAGACCTCGTTGCCGGTGACATCGTCCATGTTTCCATTGGCAATAAAGTCCCCGCGGACATGCGTCTCTTCCAGACATCTGGAGACGTCCGCTTCGACCGTTCCATTCTTACAGGAGAGTCGGACGAGATCGAAGGTGCCATCGACATGACTGACGACAACTTCTTGGAAACCCGTAATATCGCTTTCATGGGCACAAGTGTCACCAACGGCAATGCGGTCGGTGTGGTGGTACTGACCGGTAGTCGGTCTGTCATGGGCCGCATCGCCAAAATGACCACTGGCGTCAAGGAGAAACCAACCTTGATACAAAAGGAGATTACTCGTTTTGTGACCATCATTATCTGCCTCACCGTCACACTGGTTCTGATCATCCTCTTCACCTGGGTTGGTTGGTTGCGCGTGGATCACTACCAGTACATGAACGTGGTCGCGATGCTGAACAACGTGATGGGCTGTGTCGTTGCGTTCATCCCTGAAGGTATGCCTGTTGGAGTGGCACTCACTCTGATGATGATAGCCAAGCGGATGAAGAAAAACAACATCTTGCCAAAGGGACTTGCAACAGTGGAGACCCTGGGCTGTGTCAATGTCATCTGCTCAGACAAGACGGGCACATTGACCCAGAACAAGATGTTTGTCAGGTCACTCGGCCTGATCGATCAAGAGCTCAACGTAGAGAAGCTGCTGGGAGATCAGCGGGGCTCGACCGAATGGCCTGAGGCGCTGAGCATCCTTCTTCGGGGCTCGTTCCTGTGCAACGACGCCTCTTTTGATCCGGCGACAATTGGACTGCCAGTGAATGACCGAGAGGTGACGGGCAATGCGACCGATGCTGCCGTCCTACGGTTCGCCGAGCTTGCTCAGCCCAATGGTCATTCTCAGTATGCCCAGTACGAAAGAGTCCACCAGATTCCCTTCAACTCGAAGAACAAGTGGATGCTTACCATGCACAAGGATCCCCAGGGCAGCAGCAGCTATCTCACCTATGTCAAGGGCGCACCAGACGTTCTTCTGCCACGGTGCACATCGTACTACTCCGGCATTGATAACAAAGTCAAGCCCATGGACGAGAACGCCCGGAGGATGTTCTCAGACTTCCAAGCGTCCCTGTCAAAGCGCGCAGAGCGTGTCATTGTGCTCTGCCAACGGCACTACACCCCAAGTGCCGCGGTGGGATCAAACGACTTCAACGATGAGGTCCTGGCCCACGGTGTCCACGACCTGACGGTGATTGGCATCTTTGGCATCGTCGACCTGCCCCGTCCCGAGACCGCGCGAACTATTGCGGCCTGCCGCCGTGCAGGCATCCGCTTCTTCATGGTGACCGGCGACTTTGGCCTGACTGCGGCTGCCATTGCCCGGGACGTGGGCATCTTCACCGGTACCGCGGAGCCAGACACTGTCGATGACCTGCGGCCGTTCAGCAGCGACGACGAAAACGAGAAGCAATCTCTCCGCTCTCGGCGCAGTCTCCTCATGGACGGCCCAAACATCTCCTCCCTCAACGACGAGCAGTGGGACGCCGTCTGCCAATACGAAGAGATCGTCTTCGCCCGCACCTCGCCCGAACAAAAGTACCGCATTGTCGAGGAGTTCAAAGCGCGCGACAACGTCGTCGCGGTGACCGGCGACGGCGTCAACGACGCTCCCGCACTGCGCACCGCGGACGTCGGCATCGCCGTCGTGTCCGGCAGCGACGTCGCCATCGAGGCAGCCGACCTGGTCCTGCTCGACAAATTCGACTCCATCGTCGACGCGATCCGCCTCGGCCGCCTGGTCTTCCAGAACCTGCAAAAGGTCATCGCCTACCTGCTCCCCGCCGGCAGCTGGTCCGAGATCTGGCCGGTGCTGATGAACGTCTTCTTCGGCGTCCCGCTGCCTCTCAGCTCCTTCCTCATGATCATCATCTGCGTCTTCACCGACCTCTTCCTCTCCCTCTCGCTCATCATGGAAAAGGAAGAATTCGACCTCCTCAGCCTCCCGCCCCGCAACCACAAAAAAGACCACCTCATCAACCTCAAGATCTACGCCCAATCCTACCTCTTCATCGGCGTCATGGAGACCATCATCGCCCACTCCATGTTCTTCTTGTACATGTACAAGAAAGCAGGCATCCCCTTCCACGCCCTCATCTTCGCCTTCGAGTCCTACTCCGAGGGCTTCTACGGCTACTCCGCCGACCAGCTCACCCACTTCAACCACGTCGGCCAGGGCGTCTACTTCGTCACCCTCGTCATGCTCCAATGGGGCAACATCCTCTCCGTCCGCAACAAGCGCCTCTCCATCCTCACCGCTGACCCCGTCCGCAAACAGCGTCGCAACCCCTGGCTGCCCCTCGCCATGCTCGTTTCTCTGATCATCGCCATCTTCGTCACTGAGGTTCCGGGCTTCCATACCCTGTTTGACACGGCCCCCGTCCCCATTGAGTTCTGGTTCATCCCGTTGCCCTTGGCGCTGGGAATTCTGTTCATGGATGAGTTGAGAAAGCTGCTTGTCCGCGCGTTTCCGAGAGGTATTGTCGCGAAGATCTCGTGGTGATTGGATACGACTTGAAAAAAAAGACTCCTTATATACGCTAGCCTGGTGCAGTGCAGATATATGACGACCAATGACATTTATAGACCTTTTTTGTGATACGGGATCATTGAGTAAGGGTTACTTTTCATAACATCGAGACCATACATCCAAGACATCAAGTGTAGAAAAAGAGTCGCAAAGTGAAGCTTGTCATCACTGAGATGCATAGCCACACTCAAGTGCAACTGTTCATTGCCAACCTCGGTCGCTGCTATCTAGCCAACTACTCTAAGACCATCAGAAGCAAGACCAAGACACGGCCAACATGCTGGCCACAAGAAGAGAACTAAGATTAAGTTGTGGTTTGCCAGAACCACTGTGTGAATATATCCAACGAAGGAGAAGAAGAGAAGAAGCACACAAAAAACCTGTACAACGAACGATTGCTGATACATGAATTGGCCAAGGTCAATCCCATGGACAGCTCCGCTTAATCCCGCACCTTACCCGCCTCTCGGACCTCGTTCATGAACCCATCTTCGTCCCCTGCGGTGGTGAGAATCCAGTAATCACCAGCCACGTCATTGACGGACTGAGAACCACCGAAACCAGTCATGGGAGCAGCCGGAGCGCTGTGACGTGCGGCGGGTTTGTTGCTTCCGGGGTAGTGAGGGCCCCATCCGAGAATGTCCTTCACAGCGGCACGACCCTGGTCGTCCGGCTGCGTAAATGCAAACAATTGCGGCTGCAAGCAACCGAGAATCGCGACCGCGGCGCGAATTAGAATACGGTCTCCTTCAAACACCCAGCAGTCCCAGACGCGACTGACGCGCTCCAAATCTAGCCCATTCGTAAGGAGAGAGCGGAACATCGGTTCCCAGATTTCCTCGTCGCTGAGACGCAGAGTCTCGTAGAGATGAGTCGCCAGGTGGGGGAACTTGTAGCGGAGCGTCGCAGACACCAATGAATACGTACGACCGATGGCCCCGCGGTCCAGCGTGAGAAATGCGACAGGAAGAGGCCGGTTCAGTGCATTGGCCATGGCAAGGAAGGCGGAAGATGGCGACGGGAACTGAAGAACGAGAAGAGCGGCGATCGTCTGTACCAAGGTTAGGAGAAATGAAACCAAATCAAGACTCTGGATGGGTCAGCTTACATGAAGACCACTGACGTATCCCACATCGCTTCGATACATCGAGTATGCCTCAAGCACATCGATCAAAGTATCGCGCAGTGGGCCGCCCACCTGGAAGAGTTTCAGGTCCGGAAACGCTTTCGACACGTCCGCCTCGATTGTATCGAACCATTCCTTCATCCGCTTATGACTTTCGCCCGCCTCACCATGAAATTTGGAGCGAACGTCTTTGGCCCTTTGTAAGGCCTTCTTGTACGTTTCTTCCGATAGGGATAGTTCATTGCCGATGGCGCGCTGCCAGATCGCGCCCCGATGACGGGGCGGCACACCGCGCCACCACAATTCCCGCGTACGGGTTTCACCGATGGCGCGGTCCCAGTTGGGAAACACGTACTCATCCCAGATACGCTTGAGAGCTTCCCGCGTATTATCCTTTTCGCATTTGGCCGAAGCGGCTTTGGCAGCTCTGCGCTTGTCTATAGGGTGTTAATAACAGGCAGCTGAAGGCCGAAAATGAAGAAATGGACTAACCTGCTTCGCGCGACATTGCCATCATTTTCTTGTATTCCTTCAGATGCCTCTTCTCTTCGTTTTGGTCCTTGGGGGGAAGCCAGCTAGGCCGCGTACGCGTAAGGACCTTTTCCTTCTCCTTGCTGATGGGCAACGGATCGATCATGATATTGGACTTTTGCAGAGGAGGCAGTTCAATTGTGGTTTTGGAGTCGCGTTTCGATTCGGCGCTGGACCGTAGCGAGGAGATGCCGTTCTGGAGGTTTTCTGCACGTTTGCGATCGCGTTCGTCGGCATGATATTCCAGAGCTTGAGTGATGATCTTCGCCTCCTCCGACAAATCCGACAACATATTGTTGTACGAGTAAATGCGGGGATTGCGAGGCGAAATCTGTCCTCGCTCAGGACCAGCGGAGCTTGAGCGCACCATCTGTCGGCCCGACCGAGATCCCCTGGGGGATTTCGCACCCGTAGAAGACAAAACTGACATGTCCGAGACAGAATGCGACAAGGGAAGCGGGAGCGGGCCTGGGCTTCGGCCATCGGGACTTGTACCTCGGGACGGGGCGCGATCCTGCACGGGCCGGGGAGAAATAGGGACGTTCCACAAGCTCGTATCATCTGGCAGCTCCTCATCGGAGTCATGGTATTCCTCCTCGAGCTCTTTAAGGGATTTGCGGCTTCGCTGCCCCGAACTCTTGCGATTGAGCGGGGGTCGGCCGCTGACGGGCGAAACAGCCAAGGTCTGAGCGGAGGGAGACGAACCCAGATTAGAGGGCATTCGGAGCGGGGAATTGGATCTTGAACGATGGGGTGCGGAAGACTGAATTGGTAGCGTGTGAGTACTGCTCGCACTTCGTTGATTGCCCGACCTAAGCTTGGAGCTGCTGTGCTTCGGTTTCGCCAATGCCCCATTGACATGGCCCTTGAGCGATGGATACGGAGTCCTGGTGGGTTTGACCGTCGACGTCAAGTCGCGAGTCGTAGTTATCGGAGTTTTGGGCTGCAACCTGGCCGTCGACGAGCGAGCCAGGACCCCCGACTTTCCATAAGCAGTAGTAACACCATCCATGTAGGGCAACTGCAGGTCATCCTCCAGGCCGATTTCTTCGAAATTGGAAATGTCGGCGAGAATACCGTCGGGAGACGGCTGCGAAGAGGACCGGAAGGACGAAGATTTAGAGGACTTGGATCCCGATAGTTCGGGCGGGGAATTGGGTGTCGTGCAAATGGTCGTCATCTCATATACCGAATTGATCGAATTGATGTACGGGCGTAGCAAGAGCTAGTTCGCACGCAAGACGCGAGTCAAACCAAAGAAAGGAGTTGCCGTATATGAAAGTGGTAACCGGCCCAAGCGACGAAAAAAAAAATTAAAATGAAGCAGGAAAAAAAAAAAGGACGACCGCAGAGACTATCGGTGTTGGATTATATCCCCTAGTTCTGCAGTCACTCCTGAAACAAGCCCAGCCGACAATGATTCTAGAACGACGGCAATATCCGGGGAAAAAGGGCACCGTTGAGAGAAGGGGGAGCAATTCAACAAGGGGATTAAGAATTGCTCACGGGAGGGGATGGTATTTGGGAGGAGGATCAGCTGAACGAGAGTGAGTAGTATTTCAATGAGAAGATAAGAAAAGAGGTATAACGAGGGATCGGAGAATTCAAGCGAAGGACGGAGACAGGGAAAGAAAAAGAGAAGAAAAAGAAAAGGGAAAAAAAGATAAGAAAATGAGGCAAACGAAGGATGCTAAGAGATGCTATGATATGATGATGATGATGAGGGATGGGATGGGGAGGGGATAGACGAGACGGGAAATGAAGGAGATGCTCTTAGTTCCCTCCTCTTAGGGGAGAAGCGGAAACAGTCTAGCCTTCTCCTTCCCTTAGCAAGTTACATACCGCAAACGGGTTGCCTGAGCCCTGAGGCCGACATTCATTGACACTAGGAAATCTTGAATTCGGGTCTGGCCAATTGCAAACAGCAAGAAAAACTGGCAATAGCGGCCTAAATGGTTGATCCTTGACTTTTTCGGAAGACACTTTATTCATCCATTGCAGTGAATGGGCCAAACTAGTACGGAGAAGGTTAGAAAACGGTCAAAGTTGCCTACAGAGAGAGTATCCTTAGGTACTCCTCAGTGCCTGTCCCACGTTTCAGCTTTCATTATCAATGTCAATAATACTACCTTAGTAAAATACTAAGTGATACCTTATACACACGCACTTGAGCCAATTCCCCATAGCGGAAGATAATGAATGCCATCATCATGGCCATCAAGCTCAAAGATTCTGTCTCTGTAGAAGGTAATTTGGATTAAAGAGTTCCTGTCACAGCTTGTTGACATTTTCCTCTTCTCAGCGACCACAACATACGTCTGAGGAGTACCTGGAAGTACCTGATTTGCCTCCCCCTGTTGCTGATTGCTTTGGCCCAGTCACATCCCATCATTTGCATCCCACTTCAGGTTTTCCGTGGTATGTGAGCTTGGAACGAACCATGGAGTAGTTCGCAAGAGAACCAAGGCACTGTATATCCGCTATTTCCGCTGTTCATGTTGGCTGTTGTGCATCAACAAAAAAGCAAAAATAATGCCACAAGTCCTCAGTACAGTGTAGATAGTCGCCCAACTACTCGCGGGACAAAGTTACTTTGTTGTCCAAGTCCAATTGGCACTATTTCTTGATTTTTGCCCTTGTTTGCCTGGACAAATAATAATGAGAACGATTACATCATTTTCCTTGAATTATCAAAAGTTGCAGACAGCATCCATAGGGGATCCCCGACTTACCGCGGCCCAGCAAGGGGATCCCCAATAATGACCTCCAGAATCAAATCAAGGGTAAATAGCCAGTTATTCAGAACCGCCAACTGGCAAAAACAGAGTTGCCATTTCGAACAACCTGAGCCAGCCGAGCCGCCTTTCCATCGGATTGTGGCCGCGCCGCTTTCCACACCCGCTCCAACCAGTGCAGTACCTTTGCGTACTTAGTCTGTTTCCGGCCTAGGACAAACCGGAACGCTGCAGCAGCGAGGTATTGGACCTGTTGCTGCTGCACGAGGCACATATATGGCGAACAAGAATCCCTGGACTTGAGTTCTCGTCGGGCGCGCATCATGCGATGAGCAAGTTTTATCAGATCCTGGATGACTCGGATTACCACGTCTGGGGTGGGATGTGCCCGATGAGGTAGTGCCTTCATGTACCGATACATTTTCATCGCCGAGGTCACCAAGTTCGCGTACAGATTCCAGAGCACCACGTTGAGCGAGTTGTGCTTCGTATCTAGGTACATCGGATGCATCTGGAGCTTGAATGACGAGAGCACTTTCCGATGTAGAGAACGGCCGGGGGCTCGTGCTGGCTCTACTGTGAGCGAGCTGGAGATGGTGGCAGCGGCCGAGTCAGTCCCCTCGAGGATTCGGTCTTGGTCCCTGTATATCTCCAAAGTCCGGGTATCGATTAGACTTCCACAATAAGGGAACAAATGACTGCCCTCCAGCCGAGGAATCTGTACACCGTCTACCGCTGCTGAAAAATTGACAAGGCTCTTGGCTGGATTGACGGAGATGCCGTACTTGGGTTGTCCCTTGAGCATTATCTGCAGGAAACGCATCGCCGAGCTCGAGTTGGTTGTGATAAGCAGAAAATCATCCACTAGCCGAAGAAGAACGGCTTCATTGGGATCCAGAAAACCTAGAGATTCCTGCTCCATTTGAGCATAGAACAAGTTGCACAGAACACTAGATAGTATCGAGCCCTGAGGGATGCCGTTCCGCTGGCGGAAATACTTCCTCCCAACCTTCACCAAGTTGTAGCGAATGTGCTCATCAAGTAGGTCCAGTAGATAGTCGCCGGAATACTCCTTATGAGCCGGCGTATCAACGAAGACGGTATTTCTCCTATGGCTGATGCCACCATCGGTAATGGCGTCAGTCAGATGCTGCGGTTTCGACACGGGCGCTGCTCTGCCAACGTATTTGCGTAGAGCCTTACTCTGATGGGACTCTTGCACCGGCCACATGCTGCTGAACTCGTCTGGCGGCCGAACTTCCACGTGTTTCCCGATCTGGTAGCCTTCTTCGGAAAACAGGCTTTCAATCAGAGGAATAAGTTCCTCTTGAGGAATAGTGTCAAAGCAAGACTGAATGTCGACCTTCACAAAATAAAGCGGTTGCCGCTGAGCACTCGACTGACTCTGAATCAGGCGCTCCTTGAAGCTCTTGAGACGAGTGTGTATTTCGCCGACAAAAGACAGGGTCGAACCCAGACTCGCGGGGTTACGGGCCTTCTCATAGTTCAAGACATTGAATATCGGTGTGATGGTGGAGTTGATGCTCGGGCCCAGGAACGGAGCCTTGCCAGCCCATCCTGGCTGGAGCATTCGTCGTCGAAGGTTCAGAATCGGCCGGACGCCTGTCGTCTTTGGCAAAAGCCGCAGCGAGCTATACCCCAGGGACCTTCCACCCAACCTCCGCTCCGCTTCCGCTCGTTTCATCTCTTCAAAAAGAGTCGTCTTGAAAGTTGCCAATGGCTGTAGAGTTAAGTGGCGCCAGACGTCATGTCGAAAGTAGAAGAGCTGGTTGCGGTAGATTTGTGATTCGGTTACATAGAAGTTGGACCGAATCAAAGGTATCAAGATGGAATCGAATATGTAGTAGATGAACTCATGGAGTAGCTCCGTCCGTTTGTGCAGATCGGATAATGACAGTTTCCTTCTCGATAGGGACTCTTGATGCTGCTTACCTGGAGAGTCAAGCCATGGTATACCGGTGATCTAAATAATGTCAGAAGCCTTCCGAACCAACGTTAAGAGCAGACAAACCTTGATTCCTTTGCAAACCTCGTGAAGGCTCAGACTCTCAAACCTTCGCATGCGGATGAATCTATCGACATGGCTAAATACGATCTCTTGGTTGCTTTTCTGATGTTGGCCAACTCCATAAAACTGTGGAGGAATCAACTTTCGCAGTACTGCCCGGCAGAAAGCCGATACAGACGAAGAAGGTGTCGCATAGTCCATGAGACTCTGTTTCGGTTCTGGGACTATGGAGTTGGTAGTCCCTTTCCCTGTACCCTGGGTCGAACTCCTTGTCCGTGGGCTCTCTATGGGGCCCATTTCTCTAGCTGCCTGTTGCTGAGCGCCTCGTGGTTGAGTTACCAGCTGATCCGACGCCGTACGAAATTCTTTGCCTGTCGATCCTTCTTGAAAATTGGTAGGACCGAGTTTCCAAGGCCCAACATCCTGAGCTATCAGCACATGCACCTGCTTTGTGGAAACATTGACATACCTCTGTCGGACAGTAGTAGTCCAAGAGTTTCAGGTATGGGCAACGCCGGTTACGATTCTGCAGCTGCTGCACCAATTCAACGGCCTTCCCGCGGAGCCGCTTCGGTATTTCGACAAGATCATTATGCTTTTCAAAATGATTCGTAAACCGGGGACCAATGCGTTGGCGGCGTTTGCGTTTCTGTTCGTCAATCTGCGCTATCTCGGTCTCTCTGGAGAAGTAATCTTTGAATGGCAAGACGGTTTCACGACTATCAGTGGCAGAGGTGAAAACGTTATGCAGACCATATTGTCTAGGGAAGATGTACTTCAGTATGTGCACCGTCTCAGACAATGAGTCCGCTCGAGGGTAGCGGTTCAGTACGTCTGAATCTCGTTAGTTTCGGAAGGGAATAAGTAACTCCAGCACCTACGAAGACGGGTCAAGCCAAAATGGACATCGCCTTTTGAGTTGAGCACTGGTTTCGCATAGAGCATGCGCCGTCGAAAGAAGACGATACTATTCGGCTTGTGTACAACCTCTTGGTGTACACTCTTCCCTTTTTTGAGGCGAGAACCGATTCCGCCAATGGTGTTTGCTGTATGAATGGAAGCTTTGCTGAGATCTGAAACATCCTGAGCCAGCTCCCTTTTGACAGGTTCTAGGCTCGACAGCGGAAGACCTGTTCGTCACGTCATCTCTGAGTGCCTCCCCCCAAAGGTACGGCCGGCTGAAAAGCTCACCACTAATCTGGTAATATATCCCCTTCCGATGGTCAATGGCTGTGAATATACCGCAATCGAGCAAGAGTCTCAGCATGATCTCTTCTCCGTTGCCTCCCAGGAGAGAAAGAACGTTCGTCCACGGCGCCTGTTTCAGCATCTCGACATTTCTGTTGGGATACCGCACTACGAGACCCGGGATACTGCTTGTTGGAGCGGCATGATTATCCGTCATCCTTTCTGATCCACCCGCACGCTGATAACCATGAGCAAGCAAGTGCTGAGGTCTCTGATACGAAAAGCCATTGCGATTGAAGAGTGAGGTTATGACAAAGTCAACCATCTGCGCTATGGTCAGCATGTACGGGCTTGAAGAAGACAGCCATGGTCGACTGCTCCATGTGTGCTGAATGCCGCAAAGGCTATACCGACGTGGTTTGAAGAAAATATGGCAGTCTCTCATAGCTTACCTCTGACTGTGGACATGGTGGCCCAGTGTCCGTACTGGTGAGCTCCGATCTGCATTGAGACTGGGTTTGGGAATAAGCGGCAAAGTCTCGCCGTCGCTCCTGAGTCACTGTGGGCGAGGTTTCCTTCAACACTCCCACGAGCGTGGTATCGAGAACGCTGGCAAGACCTTGGACCTGTCGTTCTGCAGAGCTGCCATCCCCCTGGCGTTCAGTGAGCGCATCACTCCGTATCGATGCTATCCTCCTCCGGCGGGACTTGGACGTTATGGGGATCTGCTGTAGGAGGTACTGCCTCAGCGTCACGACTTGGGGGTAGTACAGGGAGATAACAGGATGAGAATGTCCATCTTTCTCGTTTCTGTCCGAAGCTCCGTGATTTCTGGAACCGCCGGAGGGGCTGATAATGCGTCTCTGCGCTGAGCCATCTCTAATAGGCCTTTTTCTCTTTTTACCCATAGTAACGTTCAGATAGACAATCTACATTGCCATTGTGGATGGAATAATCTCATAGCCATCTACAGTAATGAGTTGACTCCTCGGGAGACGCGACCGGAAACGCGTCAACGCGACTACAGAAAGACAATGCCTACGTCAGGTGATACAGTCGAACAGATCAGCTGAAGTACTTAATTAATCAATTCTTACGCAGAATGAAGATAAAGCGAAGATGAATGAGATGCAATACTTTTTAGATAGATACCCATACAGTTACACACGGAGTGATACTTCCATCGCGGCCCGAAATTGGTTTGGGGCTGTTTGGTATTTGATTTTGGAGTAAACTCCACTGAAAGAGGAACCGGCCTTGCAGACTCTGAGATTGAGGGCAGACTATTCTTGCCCAACAATGTCTCAATAGATCAAGCATGCTTGAAGTTGGTTGCATCGCACCAATCGCGCAATTAACCTAAGGTAGAGATGAATCACACAAAAGTCAAAAACACCCTGGAGATCGGATGCAGAACGCAACCTCCGGCGGCCCGACGGGAAGTTAGAAATACATAGTCTGCCTTGGATGTGTGGTTGTGATACCTCATAGCTTGTATATAAGTCAGGTCCTTAGCTCTAAGAATATTTGATACTTCATTTCACGAAAACAGCCAACCAGATATGCTTAATGACAGCATCGCTGACCATGAAACTAAGATGACCACTTACGTATGTGTTAGTCAAGTGCAATACGGAGTAACCACGGTGTTATCTACAAGCTAGCAACGAGGTGAGATCATCGTTGCAACCAGTAGCGTAGCCTAGTGGCTCAGGCTGCAATCTCGCACAGACAAGGATGAAAAATCGAGCCAGATCCCTGGAACGATGGTGGTCTAGAAAAGTCGCAGACTCGCAGCACTAACCGATTCTCGGATTAGGATGGTTGGAAATAATTGCGTCTCCACTCTCCATCCCTCTGGCCCTCATAATTTGCTACTGACGTTTTCGAGACGGCAATGAAACCCTGGTACGGACGACGGCCCCTGGACAGAGTGGAAATTATAGACCGTCCGTACCTGAATCCACAAAGGTTGATAACGTCGGAGGCTTGAGGGACAAAACGAGCCACATTCTCAGCTGCAAGGGCATTGTTATTCAACTAATTCGTGTCGGGATAACAGGGCAAGCGGTGTAATTAGGGAATGAAACCAAGGAGAAAAGCAACCAGATAAGGTAGTCATGTACAACGAAGCAAGCCAATGACCCTTGAGAATTGTCCAGTAAGGATGTTACACGACAATGGAATGGGACCTAGTACCTAAGGTAGGTAAGGTATCTATCCAGTGTACTCCGTAGGTCTATCTGAATATTTCACAGGCGGTGACAGGCCCATGGACAACACAAGGGCTTGGTTTTACAGTTGACAGATGTAGATGCAGGCTATATCAATGTAGTGAAGTGATCATTTGAGATCAGAGGCACTGGCTCTCAGGCTTCTCAAGTGGTTTGCGCAGGCTTCTGCTGGTGACCGGGTGCCGATTATGATTCTACGGTCTAAGCGGCTCGTAGATCGCGAGGTGGTGCAATAATAATATAGTTAAATAGCCAGCTGGATCCCTGATCCTTGATAACGGTAGGTCTTCCCAATAATGACTAAAGGGAGTTTCTCACTCTGGGTCGGCCATCGTAATAATGCTAAGGTAAACATGACGAAACACTGGAGTCGCTTTCCGCTCAGTACCTAGTTAGTACACCAGCTACCAAGGGGTTTCTCTGTACTAAATATCCCAGAAGCTGGTGACTACGCTATTTTACTACGTTTCCTATGACGACCACCCCATCTTCCAAGGCCCTAGCCTGTAAGTGTGTGTGGAAATCGACTCCGTCACAATTGGCCAGGAACAGAAAGAAAGGAGCAAAGTTCATCCATCAAAGGATACAGAGTTACAGGTCACGTACTCTGTGCCTAGCTGTCCCGCAAGCGAGATTTGTGGACCCTGTCGGGAAAACGGCTCTGAAATGATACATCCACGACGCACTGCAAATAAGTAACTATACCTATGGACGCGATGAGTCAGAATCTCCTCCTGATTCCTAAGTAGACAGAGCAGGAGACTTAATATCAGAGGTATTGCTCCATGACACGGAATGCTTACAGTCCTTAGGTCTTACAACTGTCAGAGATGCAGATCATGATATATCTAGCCTCAGTGTCTACATTCGTTAGTATCTCAGTATGATCTAGTCGGATCGCCTAAGTTCAAGCAATCCAACACTAACAAACACGATCGATCAGGATCTGAGATGACTTCCCCTCAGTATCACAATCTAGCAATATCATACTCTATCATAATAACTTGCATGCTCATAAATACTATACTATGTAAGCTGCACCTGTGAAATACATATAGTGTATCGTTGTGCCCATATTTTTCATCACCAAGCTAAAAGTTATCTACAGTGTATATTGATACCTAGACTATTTATTGGCAATAATGAACCAAGTTATCAATCCAGTGACCCCACTTTGTTCGCGCGATCGTTTTCTAGCTTTCTTGACTAGGTAGAAATAGTAATGCATTTTTCTATTTTGTTTCCTTTCAAGGACCAAGGATCAAGGAGCCGAGGACCACTCTTTCTAAACAAAATCTGAGGAACTAGACCGTTCCCTCAGGATGACACCCAACGAAAGAAACTGAACCTCTGTCGGGACCCATACTCCAATAATAATAAGTAGAGGAATCCTCAAGAAATTTAGCACAAAGAGGTGACCCATTACTCTTGCTCAATAATAACATCTCTGCGCCTCAAGAACTTGTTTCGAATCCCCAGTCAGCATCAGCAGTCCAGCACGCAACACTAAACACAGATTCGATCTGTAGGTAAGTGAGGCGCTTTACAGACCACTCTTTAAGTCTTTGCTCCATATCGCTCAAAGCCCCAGCAAATCCCATGCAGTTATTGGCTCCCCTCTCGTCTCAGCATTTTCCATCTAGACAAAGACGACTTGATATAGAATCTACACTGTTGCTTTCATGGTTGATCTATCGCTGTTTTCCAACAAACTGATAGGATCGACTTGGAGAGTTTGACTTCTTAGATACTATCGTCATTATAGTCTGTTGAGACTAGTATCTGCATTGCTTATCGCTGTCTTCTTGTCCTACACACAGCTTCCCTGTCGATTCGGTCCTTTTGTTTCTATTATTATTACTACTATCTACTACTCTGTTATTATTATTATTATTTTCTTTTATTTTCGCGCTGCCACTTGGATCTCAACAACCCCTCTCGGCCCGCCTGTGACCACCACTCTTTCTTCCCCGTTCGTCTAGACGCCGTGCAAACAGCCCCCCAGCTCCGCATCTGACTTATCGGCAGTAGTCCTGCTCGCTCGCCTTTTCATCCTAACCGCAGCCTGGTCTTCTTTCGCTCATCCATCGACCCTGCAGCTCCCTTCCGCTGTCCTTCGCCTTCGTTAACCGTCATTCGTTTTCTGCTCTCTCCCGACTCCTACCCATCGCTCCCATTTGAACAGTCATCCTCTTGTTTCTCGGGGTTGGATCTCAGTACCACCCCGTTGGCCTGGAATTTGCATCCTTCGTCTCAAATATGACGCTGAACTGGGGCGCCACCCGGGACGACTGCTCTGTAGCTCCAGCCGGTCAAGCTGCGATCTTGCCCGCAACCTACCAGCTTTGAACAACACATCGCAGTACTAATATCCTCGGACGGGAAGGATCATCGCCAATTGTCGACCGTTGGGCCAGAAAAAGGTAGGGATATCGACTGGAAAATTAGCTGCTTCCCTTCTCTGCCTTTTTTATTTTGATTTTCCATTTGGAATAAATAATTGCGGAATGCAAACGTCCGGATAACCGAACGCTGACCGTTGGTCGAAAGAATGCAAGATGTCCGGCAGCGATGTCGAACACGTTTCTTGCTTGCCTGACAGCAGACCGCATCAATTCCGCCGCCAATCCTCGTCAAGCTCGAACGGAGCATATTATGACTCTCCTCCTGAAAGGCCATTAGATACACCCCCAACCGTCGGAGCGTCTTCTTCTTTGACTCGCGAGCCTTTGGTCGATACTTATCCTGCTCACTCGGCTGCGGTAGCCTCTCAAACAAGCTGTGTGCCGGCCTCCGTTTCCTCAAAGGTTCAATTAGAAAACCACAACCAGATAGGTCGAGCATCGCCGGACCCAGACGAATTCTATCGCCCACACCCCTCCGTCGTGGTTGAAGGAAGTGAAAGGGCATTGAATTCAAGTGATACCTCGATGGTTGGAGAGGTTGGTCCCGCCACGGAAAATCGATCTACTTACGCGCAGCGTGCACTTTCATTGACGGCGAAAACCGGGGAGCTACCGCGTGGAAGTATCGCGCAAAATCGTTCAGTGTCGGACTCATATTATAGGGGCCGTGGGTCAAATCACATCAAAGGAGCAGCAGCCCCAAACTTGACCGCGAGACCAAGACAGACATCGTTCAAGGATCTGGTGAATAAATTCAATCAGAACGTTGACCAAGTGCTTCCACTTCCAACGACATCAGCGTCTACCTCGAAGTCACCCTCAAGAGCTCCGAGCCCGATCGGCCTCGTCGACAGCGTAGCGAGATCCAGGGCACCGTCCCAATTGCGAGAATTGCGTGACCTCCCAAAAGCAAGGAGAGAGCCGCCATCCCGCTGGAAGTCAATCGATCATTCCAAGGGAGATTTCTTGTCGAGATCATTTCAGGCAGGCGTGGTCAACAACAGTGCCTTGGAAACTCTGGAGGCATCGCTACCTCGGCGGCCGTTCGGTGGATTGCTCACAGTTGATACAGGGGTTCAAAGACCAGGACTGGGAATTCCGTCACATTTGCGACGTCGAGGTTCTGAGGGAAGCATTCCTAGCCCGAATCCTGCACTCCTTGACAATCCGGACCGTTCAGCTGGGTTATCGCCTCTGACGCCAACCGCATGGTATCTGGGCCGCACGCCATTTCTTGAAGCTGTGAGCACTGGCGAGGGCAGCAGTAGCCATCGAAGAACCAGAAGTGATCTGTCTGGAGTTTTGCCTGTTGGTGTTGTGGCACGCTCGCCTGAGTCCCACATGGCGGTGCTGAGCCCCTTGCATCCAGGGCTGGGAGGGTCTCTGGAGAGCTCACATTCCAAGTCCCGCATACCTATATCGTCCACTCGTCTCCATACTGCTTCCGTTGCGGAGGACTGTTCCCAACTGAAAATCCACCCACTTTCTAGCAATCGCTTCGACGTGCAAGTTCCGCTGCCACCCAAAGGCATTAGCCGACTCCCCAAACCGTCCCCCAAATCCCCTCCTGCTGTCGCAGATGATGACCGTACACCCATCGGGATGACATCGCCTCGAAGGCGAGAAATGACTTATGGTCGAGGTTCTCGTCGAGGTACGGAGAGGAACACCCTCCTTGAAGCATACATAGCCTCTCCTCCTCTCAAGAAGTCACCTCCGCTGCGCAGTTCGAGACCTCGGCAGCCTGTTTCGCAAACAAATTCCACCACTCCGCGATCTCGAGTTGTGGAAACAGTGTCCACTTTTCAAAGACAGCTAAACCGCGATCGGGATTTGCGGACCTCGCGGACGCGCGGACGTCGACTTCCGGAGCTGGGCAACGTCGACTTCGCGACCCGGCGCCAGAAAATCCAGCAGGCATTCAATCGCACAGTGCAAGAGAATGAAAGAAAAGAGGAAGAAGCAGCGCAGCTTCGACTTCGTGCCAAAGCCCAAGAGAGCCAGCGGGCTCATGATGAGCCGACTGGGTCAGAGCAGAACTCCCCAGGGGACACCGGAATCGACCGTTCCCTGCCATCGGACCGCAACTCTGCCGTGAATGAGATCTCAACCGGGGCCGATCATGAAGAAGAACGTTTGATATCGGATGACGGGGATTCACGAGGACTACCCCAGCTGCAGATTGATACCAATGTCGCTGTTCACGACACAGCAAAAGACCCCAACGCCCATCCAATGACAATGGACTCCCCGACGTTGGGTCTTCCGGATACAAGTGCTGGAGAGCATGCGGTCCGCATCTCTTCCCCGGGAGCCGCCGACGACCAGTCGACTTGCGCCCAAACACCAGTGTCGGTCGAAACTAATATCACTGCCCTTGACCCCGAGCCCCAAGCTAGTTTAAGTCGACAGAGCCTCCATGCCTCTCACCGAACATTACTGAGCCAGATTATGCAGATCCGGGAATCGAGTCCTGACACATCGTCTTGTGATGAAGCGGATTACAGTTTTTCTGATACTGAGGATAGGGTATCAATCCCAGTACTGCTGAGTGATGCCCCATGCTCTGAAGAATCGGTAGCCTCCAGCGATTGTCAAGTACACCCTGATGCTTTCGTGCATTCGGACCAAGTTGGTCACGCAATTTTGAACAGGTGGAGTATAGGTTCCTGGTCATCTTCCCTTCACAACCAACAGTCCACGGACGACCATTGCGACGGCAGCGACGATGACCTCTCCCAGTTACAAGAAGTTACACAGGACGGCGAAGTCGCTACCCAGTCCTGTTCCGCTTCGTCAAGTAATGCTCCCTCTGTCACTGGTCATCAACCCACCGCATACGTCTCAGCCAATAGGGAACCTGTCACCGAACAAAAACCCGACGTCGTTTCTGAAAGAAGCGCCTATATGCATCCTAGCGCTCCCAACCTGGCGAGACTTGGTGGATGGGATTCGAAAAGGGTATCTAGGCTATATATTGAAGAGCTGGCTCGTGGCAGAGGCCATAGTCTTCCGATGCCTGCAATCCGCGCGTCTCCTGAGTCCCGGCTTGAGAGGCGCGCGGATGGAAGAACAGACAGCTTGACTGATGACCCGGTTGTGGTATCCAAGGCCGATGGTATCCCTCCTTCGGAACAAATTGGGCATACGGCAAGCCTGATATTTCGAGATGATTGGGAACATGCTTCTCCATCTATTGCAGACTGGATGCAAGCGGCCGTTACTGATGGAACGGGCCCCCAAGAGCAAGATAGCAATGGTATTTCTGCGGGAGATACTATCCCAACTCCAAGATTGGGCTCATCAGCTACAGATCGAACTGGGCACGAACAGGGCCGAGACACTTTGGGTCTCGCCATCAGAGTCCAACCACCGCAAGAGCTCAAATCAGGGGAGATTCAAAAGACTGCGCTCCCCAGCTCTGATCCTGTCACCCAGTCGATCGCCAACGAGGCGATTAATCATTCGCAACAAAAGCCAGAGGCTGCACTGAGTATCCAGTCAACACAAACATCCTCTCGGTTCATGCCGTCGCTAACTTTCGCACCCTTGGGCCAAGTTGAAAGTGCTGGAAGCAGCGAAGACTCCTCTCTTCGGAGGCTTCAACCTACGCCCTCTTCCCACACTCTTGACTCATCAGCGACATCCCTGGTTCCTTCCACTACCGACCAGATCCGGGTCGATATTCGCAAATGCTCTCCATCCCCGGAGCAAAAACGCGTAAAGAAACGGAAGCATGTCATCAAAGAACTGGTTGATACTGAGTACAGTTTTGGAAGGGACATGAAGGTCGTTGACGATATCTACAAAGGGACTTCGAGTTCATGCTTGGATCTGTCACCCGAAGATGTCAAAATCCTATTCGGTAACTCAGATCAGATTGTGCAATTTTCAATGAGCTTCCAGGATGCACTTAAAGAGGCAGCAAGAAGCGTTTATGTTATGCCAAAATCTCAGCGATGGAGCAGTAAACGCAGCGCTCGCAACAATCATACCAACGCATCCAGGACAGACTCAGAGGCTGCGAGTGGCGCAGATGAAGTCTCTGATACAGCGAAAGACAGATCAACCTTTATTGGTCAGGTTTTCCTGGCTCATATTGCTCCCATGGAAAAAGTGTACGCCGATTATCTGAAGAACCACGATGCCGCCAACAAGAAACTTCAAGTACTGCAACGAAACCCGAAAGTAGCCATTTGGCTGAAAGAATGTCGGGAATGGGCTTCAGATCTCACCACTGCTTGGGACCTAGACTCGCTACTTGTGAAACCGGTGCAACGAATATTAAAGTACCCCTTACTCCTAACCGAGATTCTGGATTCAACCCCGAGCGACCACCCGGACCGTCCATATCTGGTAAATGCTCTAGAAGAGGTCACTAACATCTCGGTCCGTATCAACGAAATGAAGAAACGAGCAGAGTTGGTCGGTCAGGTAGTTGGCCGCAAGAGGAAAGAATCAGATGTTAGAACCGGGCTGTCAAAGGCCTTTGGTCGTCGCACTGAGAAATTGAGACAACAAGTTGGCCTTTCCGATATGTTCGAAGACAAGCAGTACGACACCCTATCGCAACGATTTGGGGATAGCTTCTTCCAGCTACAAGTTGTGATGCGTGATGTGGAGATGTACACACGGGAGGTCCAGAGCTCGTTAGATCGATTTAGCGAGTTTGTCGCCGCGATTGAAGGATTCGTCGATGTGGCTCAGTCGGGCTACTTGGACGTGGAGAGCAGGTGGCGTGACCTGAAGATGGCAGTGCGTGAAATAATGGCCACAGCTCTGCCTGAACATGTAAGTGGAGCAGACTCTTGACGTGTGGAAATGAGCTTTCAAACTAATGCAAGATGCTCAGCTCGCCGTTGTCCGGAAAAACGTGATTGACCCGATGGTTACGCTGCTCAAACTTTACGACGGGCCCCAGAGAGTGATGAAGAAACGGGACAAGCGTCTCATGGACCATGCCCGATTCAACTCCATCAAGGACCGTGGTGACAAGCCCGACAAGAAAACGACAGAGCAAAGCGAACAATTCGTAGCTCTCAATGAGACCCTCAAGGACGAATTGCCCAAGCTCTACTCTCTGACTGCTAAGATGATGGAGGCATGCCTGAAAAACTTTGTGCATATACAGACTACGTGGTTCAACATCCTCCAAAAAAGACTTGCGGATCTCATCGACCCCTTTCCCGACGATATCCAGCAGATCATCGGTGACTGGTCTGCAAACTTCACTCTGGCGGAGGCGCAGGTTTTGTCGCTTGGCATGTGCAACGGATCGCTGCTGGCTGATACTATCAATCTTGTCAACTTCAACACGCCTTCGACTGCACCTACCATCAGTTCGCCTCGGCGGCCGTCAACTGTGAACAGCACTAGCACTCGCATAGGGTCTACCATGGGTGAATCACCTAAAGTCTCCCACGACTTCGGTAACGGCAGCAACATCTTCCAGTCTCCAAGCCTCGACGCTCAATCCCTGGGATCGTACGGCCGCCATCGAGCCGATTCAGCTATCTCAGGTCGTGCTGCGCCAGAAAGCTCTGAAATCCCACGGAGTCAGATTCTGCAGCAGATCACGAACTCCTCATCTGCATCCGTGGCCCCACAGCCCAAGCCAGAGTCCTTTCCCAGCCTGCCGAGGTTAAGTCTTGACTCGCCATTCCTCGTCGACATTATGGCCACTTCATCAAACAACGACCAGATCTCTGAGAATCCACCAACCTCTCCTGGGGGTCGTTATTCGGGCTTTTTCTCGTCCGCTATGCCCATGTCGGACAATCCGCAGGACGACGCACCTGTGGAGGACACCGCGCCCAAGGAGCCGACGGTACTCTTCCTCGCTGCAAGCATCTATGAGTTTAATATCGATCGGGCGCGGCGTGAAGCCGGTTATCCTTATCTCACTTATGTCGCCGGAGAGATTTTTGATGTCATCGCTGAAAAGGGTGAGCTCTGGCTTGCCATAAACCAGGACGATCCAACCCACCAGGTGGGTTGGATCTGGAACAAACACTTTGCGAAGCTCTCGAGTTAGAAGTTGACTACGCGGGTAAAATTATGCGTGTTATGATGTTATATGTTTGCATGACGATCCCCAGCGAAATACTTGAATTGTTTTTCTGTCAGAGTACCATGGCCTCGGATGACCTTTCATCTACGCTTTATATTCATATCACACTCAACTGCAACGGTGGATGAATCTGATGCATGGGCCGATGTTGGCCTTATCCTTCATATTTGCTTTTTATTGTCTGTTTATGGCGTGCATTTTCTGATGTGACGGACAAGGAAGATCTTTGGTTGCAATTACGCTGGTGGAAAAGGAAGCGACTGTCTGACCTACTGCTACTGCCCTTACCATTCAGAAGGCAATATTCGAATGTACATTTAGATACCCCTGATTGAGCGACGAATGCATTAAATTCGAATGTCTATACCATTTTAGTCCGTCGTCAGTAGGTCCTATCTAGACGCCTCCGAAACTCTCCCATACATAAACCGAGCCGCGGTAGGATCACGTGCAACACCAGCCACGCACAGCAGCAAGCCCCAAGTGACGTCTTGCACCGCGGCACCCTGAAGTGGCTCATGGATCGCCGCAGGGAGCAAGCTGGAATCTTCCTGTCGACGACGAGGAGCTCGGGGGCGAAGGGGCTCCGTCAGTGATATCAATCAAGCCTTACTTCCAGGTTCAGCCAATTGTGAATACGACTATAACAGAAGCCTTTTCGTCAACGTTTCCCCTGCGCCGATCCCGTCATCCATCTTCCCCACCCCCGCAAGGTCGTACGAGCCCATTCTTGAAAGGCATCTCCGATTTCCGCTGCGTGCTTGTTCAGTTGATGCTTGTCTTGCAAAAGTAGCGGGCTGAACGAGAAGTTATATTTATCTTTGGATTTGTATATTCCTCATTTTATAGGTGCCTTTAAAATCGATACAAGCGCTGTTTTTTGATCGGTTGACACGAAATTCATCCCGTTCCGTATCGCCGAAGTTGGGTTCTATTCGCACTGTCTCGGATTGTTATATATTGAGCTCGGAGGATTGAGTGCAGGAGCCGGATACAATGCGGGACGGAGGCTTAGGAAAGCTGCACAAAAAGATGAGGCGGTTTGGTGATACTGTAAGTAGGGCAACCTACCGCGTGAGGCACTCGGCGGCACTGCGGAGATTTGATCTGGAGATGTGCTGAACTTTGACAGTTGAACCCGGAGGATGCGTATCTTAGTTGTGAGTGTTGTTCCTCTTCGCCATTGTTGCTTAGGACAAAGTGGATTTGACTAGGGCTGGAGTTGATAGACTATGATATACGGTGTACGGTATCCCCCGGGTTTATATCAGCGTGACTGGATGGCCTGACAAATTGCAGTGACGAGGGAGGACATGCAGACTCTCAAGAATGACTGGCTTACGGATAATGTGGGTTGCATAGTGGTCGTAGAATGCATGCGGTAACTAACTTGCTCGCAGATTATTTCCTTCTGGGAGGAGTAAGTCAAACGAGTGTTGTGATGGCTGTCGGAGAACTGATGAATCCAGATATCTGGAGAGGGAGTTCCTCGTTCAGTATAAGACGTCCAATATTGTGCTTCTTCGTCCCAGCATGTCTTTCATGCTATTACAGACGCCGAATCCTCTCTCATTGCGTGAGGCTTTACCCGACTTCTCTCGTACAACGCATGTCTTTCTTCCGATCAACGATTGCCGGAACGTGACTGAAGCAGAGGGTGGCTCGCACTGGTCGCTTCTGCTGATATCCATTGTTGACGGCGTGGCATTTCACTATGATTCGCTGCCTCCGGGGAACTACTGGGAGGCAAGAGCCGTGACGCAGAAATTTGGCACGCTTCTCAACCGGCCAATACGGTTTATTCATCTGGAAGATTCCCCCGTACAGGAAAATGGCAGCGACTGCGGCGTCTTTGTATGCCTGAGTATGCGGCACCTTCTTCTGAAACGACTGTTAACCGCCAATGCAAATGAGAAAGTCAGCATGAGCTTGGGTGGGAGGAAGGTTGATGCTCGTGCTGGTAGGAAAGAGATCGCCAAGATTATCGAAGGTTTTCGAAAAGAAGGCGAGAGGCGTCGGTCGTAAGTAACTCACCTATTCGTCTTCCCGGAGATGGCGGCCCGTACTGATGGGGAACAGTTCAAGTCTGAGTCCTATGGGGAAGAAGTCGTCGAGTCCTCCTCGGATCGAATGATGCTAGAGTCAACAGTAACGCGGGCATGCTGCCCAAATCTCTGAATAATGAGGGCGCACCGGAGAACAGGCGCAGGTATAGGTCAACTCAAGGGGGCTGAGAAGTGGTGTTTATGATTCTGCATGCATACGATGATATGAATTTACCAATTATTACAGTGCTTTGAATGGACGATACCTTTTTGTTCTCTCAAACTCTTAAATTGGGACAAGTTTTCTCCTGCTCCTGCCTGCTTCTAACGTCTCACACCTTCCTAGGCATCAACGGACTAATGAGCAGAATATGTCTGGTTACGACACGCAAAATGCCCGTTAGCTACATCCACATCTTTGCAGGTTTACAAGCTTCTGTCGGTTGGATGTATGATGCTGGACTCCCCGATTATCTATGTTTTCCCAGGCCATCCTATGTCAATCGATCTAAGTGCAACTGAGTGTCGTCCCTCCATTGCCATGGCTGTCGATATGCGCCTCCCTCCTGCCGTCATTGCCTTCGTTGCTTCCTCACGCCCTCTGTCAGTGCTGCTCTTTCCTCTCGACTTCGTCTTGAGCTCCTTCCTCTACCTCTCTCTGGCACTCAAAACAGATCCTATAAAACACCTCTTCTCTCCTCCCTCCTCTTTTTCCTCTTTCTTCTTCTTCTCTCCTCAACACCATATGGTCGTTTGATGCTAGTATCGTGATTTCACGCTCTGCGTTCGTCTCAACTTCATATCGTGTTTCTGCGCTTACTGCTCCTGCTACTGCTACCACCTTTTCTCGCTCCCCTTTTCCCTTTTCCCTCTTTTTCCACTCTTGACCAAATTGTTTTGACGGTCGTTGTTCGCAATGTCTCGTCTCAGCAAGCTTGGGTACAACCTCTCCTCCTCCTCCGCCTCCTCCTGCTTCTCCCCTTCCTCCCTCTCCTCTTCCTCCTTCTCCTCTTCCTTCTCCCGCTTCAAGGATCGCCGGACTCCGACGGTTCCTTGCAAGACTTTCGTGTCAGACTGTTCGCCCATCCGTTCAGCTGGCGTCTCTTCTTTCACCGAGGTACGTAGAGGTTCATATCTTTCCACTCGGTCTTCCCGTGCTTCTGCAACTGCCACTGCCCCTGTCCCTGCACGTTCCGCCCATTCCCTTCCAGCTCCTTCTACTCGCTTCGTTCGTGCACCTGTTCCAGCTCGCACTGGGACAGGTGACACTCTCCCCCGCAGCCTTCCCTCGCAGAGTCGAGGAGCTGTTCAACAGGACGGACCCCTTGACGTCGTCCATTCCATTATGGAGAGAGCTCGACTCCGCTCTCAAGCCCTTCGTTCCCGCTATGGTCACCCAGAGAGACCGCGAGTCGACCCTAGAACCCAACCTCGAGTCGAACACTCTTCCACTTCTTCCGTTCCGACCGCCCGTCCCACCCGTTTCACCGAGCGCATCCGCATTCTCGCCGAAGAAGCAGCCGCTAGTTCTGCCAACCGTCGCGCCACTCTTTCGAAACTCGCTGCCTTCGACGAGGTTGTCGCCCGTGTCAGAGCACGAAAACAGTCGACGCCTTCCGCTCCTCCCATTGACGCCACTCGTCCTGTCACTCGCGCGGAACGAGTCCGTCCCTCGGTTCCTCCTGTCAACGTAGCTCGTCCTGTCACTCGTCCTGTCACTAGCTCCGAACGGGTCCGTCCCTCCGCTTCTTCGGTCTTCGACCGCATCTCCGACCTTCGCGCCGCCCAGGCCGAGCGACGCCGTTGGATCGACGAGATGATCGCTCAGCAAAAAGAACGTGCTTTGACTCGGGCCACTACTTCCGCCGCCATCGAGCAATTCCGAGCCAAGCATCAGGCACGACTCGCCAAGCGATCCCGCGAGGGTCACCTGACGTCACCTCACCCGGCCCCGACCAACACCACCCGAAACACGGCGATTCCAGCAGCAGACCCGGTACGTACTCGACGCTCGACTCCGTCAGCCGACCGACTCCGCAAGGATAAACCAGCGAAGCGCGTTCGTTTCGGAGATGTTACGGTACAGCCTGTATCTCGCTGGATCGTCAAGTCGAAGCACGTGCACAAGCGTAGTTGCTAGCGGCCACCGGGCCACTTCCACTACTTTTGCTCAACCCGAGGGAGTCTGATGAGGATGGCTGGTTTCTCGAGATAATGCTCGTTTCCACTGTGACACCGTATTGTCTATTTGTTCAGCTCCGTCCTTCACACAGTTATCTGCTGGCTCTGGTCTTCGATGGGGAAGACCAACCAGGTAGTGCTGATGAGTTTATAGATCGCTGGCGTACTCTGTCCTGTTGAGGTATTGATGGCGCCACTGCTCTGACCTTAAGGTGAGTCGACCGTCTCCCGATATCATCGAAGCTGGTTTGACTGGAGTTATAGGACATTCTGTGTGGTAAGGACGCACCCCGCCAGAAGCGCCAAGGGCGGCGCTCCGCCCCGCCGAGCCGATGCCGAGACCAACACCGAAGACTGTGGACGCCTCCGGAGGCTTGTGGTGGCGCAAAAGTGTAAGAGTTGGTGGTAAGTTGCTCTCCTTTTGTTTGTGCTACTGACACTGATATGATCTAGTGGTGGTGGCCACTCTTGAAAGACTGTATTGCAGCCGAATTTCGATTTGACTTCAGGTGAGTACTCTTCTATTGACACAAGCCGCGCTTCTTGAGTTGGCTGACTTGGATCGAAGCGCCAGAGGCCCGCGGCCAATCGAGAGAGTCTCCAGGACGGTGGGGGAGGATGGTGGCTTGTGTTGTTGGAACACATGGTAAGTTCCGATTTTGGTCGCGGCTTCACTGGCAACTGCTGAGATCTTCTAGCGTGTTAACGGTCCTGTGGTTCGCCGGAAATTGGACGTAGGAGGAATTCCGACAGATACTGGGTAAGCTTGGTGTCCTCTATTAGTGTGTTCTTCGCACTGACTGAGATGATCTAGGGCGGACGAATTGGAGGTGTGCGCTGGCTGAGGTTGTTGGCAAGCATTCGAAGCAAGATTGGTGAGTCAAGCTTTCGCTGGGTCGTTTCTCAGAGCCGTTGCTAACGTACCACAGCAAGTACCATGATTATCGGTTGCCGGGTGTTTGGACGATGCTGGTTTGGTGCGTTGAGGTGGATGGATTCTGTGTCTTTGGGTTGTTGGTCTTGTTTGTCTTTTCTGTTGTTGTTTTGTGCTTTGCACGTTACGGACTGATGGTCTCCATACATATCTCTTATTCCAGTCCGCTTTGATTCATTGCTCTTGCTGCTCTCGTTGAGCTTTGACAGTGCCATCTTTCAGTTTTTCGCTCCACAAACTCATCTATGCCTATCAGACGAGATTCGGCGCTTGCCTTTCCTTAGACTCGGGTCTCAGACTCTGTAACGTTCAGTTGGTTGCCCTCGACCTTGAAAAGGCACATACACGCAGTCCGGTGGACATATCCAAGCACAAGTTGCGGCAGATGAAGACCGTGGGTCCTTGACGGCAGTTGTGGCAGTCTCTCTACACTGCTGGGCAAACAGCTTTGAGTCATATGCTTCCCTATATTGTTCGTCTACGTATCAGAGGCAGAACAATGATTGGGATGTCTTTATGCAACCTAGACTGGTGTAAGGGGTACATGGCTGCATACGTTGCATGCATGGCATGCATCTGCATCTGCATATCTCTACATATCAGATGCAGGAGGTCAGGACCTACTCTTGATGATCAGGTAGTCAGAGCTTGATATCTACTGGTGACATGGCAGCAGCTCAAAAGAAGCAAACAGCTCCGTTTTCCCTTTCGATATGACCCTTGTCTGCTTACTTTGGTCCAGATCAGGAAGGAATGGATCTGTCCATTGTGGCCATCAACTATGTGAACTGTATGCAATGCGTCTCATCGGTCTGATACTGCTATGATGCAAGCGTTCGATATATCGACAAAGTCCTATTGGTTGATGCCATCGGATACTTGGCTCTTATAAGGCATGTATGGACGAGAGGCGTCCAGCCCCTGTCGCAGTGAGTCTGCTTTCATGGTCGTTGGCAGACAAAACAGTAGATAGCTGAGTAAAGACGCGCATGTCGCATGTGGATTTCTGAGAATGGAGCTTGAGATGATCGCGATTTATCAATCTCAATTGGAAATTAGAAAGAGAATATAATGTTATGATTCGCAAGGCCAGACTGCCTGAATAGAAGAGAAAAGAGACAGCGGAGAGAACAACGCCGGGAACGCCAGCTCATGGATGCAGAGACAGCAGGCGGGGACAAGGTGAATCAAGACTGCAGGATATCGAAGACGAATGAAGGCCAGTAGAAAGATATAGAAACGTCGCCAGAATCAATGTGAGAAAACCGACATGCTGACAGCCCAAAGTCTATACGAAAAAAATGTCAAGTGACGAAGCGATGCCTTGAAGACGTGCGAAGAAGAACCGGAACCAGCACAAGCACAAGGCTAAAATGGGTATGTGACGCCAATCATCAAATTAGAGCAGGTCGGTCGTTGATACATATCCGCGCGCAATAGACCAGTAAACCTTATAACTATAGCATTGCAAGGTAACCAGCTGGCAGGCCATAATTAAGCTATGGCTGTTATGGGGGCGTAGGTGTCTGGCGGACCTCTGGCTGGTCAGCTCGATGCTTCTCGCGGGATCGCATATACATCCCGTCCGATTGGGAATCGGTAGCCGTTGGTGGATCCATCGGACGAGGCACTGCTGGAGTCTGTGCCTGCTGTTGCTGCTGCTGGGCTATAATTTCTCGAGCGTAGAATTCCACCAGCATCGTGCCGTACGCTTCGAGTTCTTCAACGGAGATCGAGAGGCGGAAATCATTCAGGAGCAGGAATTGAAGTTCGAGATGGTTTAATTCGACTAGGGGAAGGCCTCCGACCTAAATGAAGTTCAGCGAATTTGCTTTTACCTCGGTTCATGGGTTACGAACCTTTGCGTATCGAGAATTAGTATAAAAAACATCAGAGAAGAATTTACTGGCACAAGTCACGCCCGCGATGACCAGCCGATGAATGTTAAAACTATCGACGACGAAAAAATGGGAGACGCTCTCGTTCTCGTCTTGAGGGTAAAGAGACGGTGAAATGGAGGATGGACTCTTTGGATCCTGCGCTCGCATCCTGGTCGATGACGGCGGAGTGACCATTGGGGACGCTTGCGTATGATGACCGGTCGACGGATCAGAAAACCTCGACCTGGATGGGTCAGTGTGCACGGTTGATCCACGGTCCCAGCGGCGCCGAAGGCGCTCAAGTTGGCCCTTATTCACTAACTCCGTCATGCGATCGAAATATACCAACAGGCTGAGAAACACTTCGTAGGTGGTGGGACAATATTTGTGGATACGCGTTAGGTAGCTGAGAATAGTGATACTCGGTACGTTCTTTCCATGAAAAGCAAGTACGCTTGTGGCTTGTGGGCTGAGGTTGGCCGTGCTATCAGGTGGCGGAATATGTCGATGGACATGCTCGTGGTGCAGGTCGTTGGTGGTGGTAATTTTCGTCAGGAGCCCCGCTACCATCTCGATGATATCCGTGACCGGCATGGAACTGATTTCATACTGGCGCTCTTGGTACCATGACCCGGGCGCCTGGCTCCTCTGCGACTGCGCCAAAAACTCTTCGCTAGCGAAGCTCTGGATATGAGACAAGTCACGAACTTTGATGCGACTCGGCGAACTGGCCTCGGAGCCTCCAAGAGAGCGTAGCGACTGAAATGTCGGCCTCAACCGCGGCGACGCGGGTGATGAGTGGCTATACGAAGCGACCAGTGTCGGCTCCGTGGCCGTCTGGCTAACATTTCCGAATCGGTTGGAGGTGTACGGAGTCGACTGGAAGGAAGCTTCGGGATGGTGTGTGTGGTTGGAGGCGGTCGAGCTCATTGAGACCGAATGTGGAGGGGTGTGGGTTGGCCCTGGGGTAGTTGAAGACGCCCGGGTGGAAGGAAGGGAGTTGATGTGAGATTGACGGGAGATGTAGGCCGGTACATCATATGGTGGTGGGTGGGAGTGCAGACGAGCAGAGCCAGCGGCAGACGTTGATGGCGGGGCCGTGGACGAGGTGGGGGTAGTGGTCGCGGACGTAGACCTGGAGCTTCCGGTCTCCAGCTGTGACGACGGATGGTGAGATGAGGTCCGATAAACAGATTCCGATGGATTGATGGAGCCTCCCAGCATCGTGTAGGAGCTATCAATTCGATCCGACCGTGGTTGATTCAGAACGACCGATCCCATGTCAAGCCGAGGAGAAAATAGATAGAGGGCGAGTGTGAGAAATCGCGGGCGTAACGGCGAATCCTAGAGCAACAGTGGCGGAATAACAATCAGCCTCAAGGAAGCATTGAGGACAAGCGAAGTGGGGAACATAAGGGAATCGAGTCTCGATCGCAAGCCTCGGAGATAGAGTGCGTGATGGGCTAAGGAGAAGGAGGGGTTGATTACTATTCTATTATAAACAAGAAATTCAAGAGACGTTAGAAGAGCCTGGACCTGGAGACCGCAGCTTTACCCGCGATTATTACTGAAAAGGTCCACAGTGCACGGTAGGCAATGGACCCGACCCAGGCTGGAAGAGAGATCACAGAGGATAAAAGGGAGCTCGATGATCCATGGTGAAGATGAGGTTCCAAGGAAAAAGCAAAGGTAGGACGAAAGACGAACTGAAGAAAAAGAGAGAGACAGAGAAGGATGGAATGAAGGATGGGAGAGAACAGGAATGGGGCGGAGGATGAAATCAGGAGAGATTCAGTTGTCGGTCAGTAGTGGCGAAGGCGATAGACTACTACAGGACGATGATGGAGACGTCTCGACAACAACAGGGAAATCTGAAGGATGGGGGTTCCACAATCACCAAGTGATGATGTTGACGATGATGGATACTACTATCGATCTATGCTGGCGATGAACCAGGAAAAGAAAATAAATAATGATTGTGATGTATGGAGTTCAGTCCGTCAACTCCATCAACATGAATCTGATATCTAGCCACGGAATCTATCTACCTCTCTACATACTATTATCTTATAGCTTCAATACTAATGATATACATCCTTGTTAAGGAGTTGAGCCACAATTACATCTACCTTAAGTTGTCTTACCAGAGAACTCCGTACCCCAGGTGACAATACGTAGTACTACGACTATCATGATGATCCTTATTGGATATTGCTGACTATTCCCTCCTCGTTCTCTGGCGATAAGATGATATTCTCCGCACTACTAGCGACCACTCTTTATCCCTCAAGAGAATATATATTTCAACAGAGTCGGCGATATACTTTATGTCCATGACCAGAAAGAGACACATACTCGGATACTCCAAGCATCCGGACCGGAATTCAAAGCGACTAAGTACTACGGGATAGTTACTACCTACATAGCACTAGCTATGATGCCTTAAGGTCAAGTTTGTCGCCCAATAGGGGCGGGCTCCAGCGGACGAATGACAGGACTCTGACGGTGCAGGTGTTGAGGGGATTCGCAATGATTCGGGTTCGTAAAAGGTCTGGCCTAGTACGGAGTATGACTGGTTCATCTTTTCGAGTTCTCCTGTTACGATCCTTGGTCCACCGACATATGGAGGATTTACATTCCATAATAACGATTGTTGATGCTGAGTGATTCAGGTCGTTGATTCATTATTCATTGCTCCGTATTCTGTTTGATACAACTGAAGTTGGAAATGAGCAATCGCATCGCTGGAAAGAGCAATGTTCTCCTAGTCAAAGCATCATTGGTTTCTCTTCTCACCGAGAATCCCCGCGATCATGATACGTATGAAACGCGCTACGGAGTTCCTATTATTATTATCGAACTTGAGGAGCTCGACGACAGGGGGCTGGGATTGTAGGTAGGGTTTTTATTATTATCAGGTCCATTTAAATCCCGCAAACCGTCACTTTCAGAGGTCCGGCTCATACTCCGCTACACCACTTTGCTTGAATGTGAAGAATCCCTCTATCCTGGTGTTGCCTCTCGACAAGGCAATTGTCCGTCCTTGCGGCCAGAGAGGTACTGCGTCAGGGGATATTGATGCAGATGAGCACATTTTAAGTGGTCAACATCATTCAAAACAAATCATCCCGTATATGACTGCACTCATGATCTGTTGGTTAAGCCGGGTCCAGTGTACTCCGTGTCTGGCAAATACAAATGTCTCTCAGATCCCCTGGACGTCAGCACCACCAATCGAATCACACCTCCGGAGCTGCCATCCCACTTGATCGCCTCCTGCAAGGCGTTGCGCACGAATTTGATGCCTTCTTCCTCCGTCATATTCTCCTTCCAGTGAGCATCGCAATAACCGTAGATGTAGGTTGATCCCGAGCCGCCAATGGCGTAGGACTGCTTGTGTAGAGACCCGCCCAGAGGTATCGAGTACACCTGACCGCCATGGCGTGGGTCGTATCCCGCGATGATGATACCAGCACTACCATCAAATCCCGTCAGTACGTTTTTGCTTCTCCTTCAGCAAGCTGGGGGAGGTTATCAACCTTAGCATATCCTTGTTCTCATAGCACAACTCCTGGAACAGAGCCGCGGCCACCTGGGTGCTGGGAGACTCATTGTTCACGATGCCGTACATGTTGAGATGGTAGGAGACGATGTCCGCGACAGCCTGTGTGTCCGCCGCAGATCCCGATCGACAGCACCAGATGGTATCGTGAACCTGTGTGAGTTTGTCGGTGACTCGGTTGGCGATGTAAGCTCCAGTAGTTGTCCGGCTATCTGCTCCCAGAATAACACCATCCTTGAAGTTGATAGCCATACTATCTGCAATCAATATACCAGCCAAATCTGCAATGTGAAATCAGCTCACTCACATCGAGGTACCTAGGCTGTAAAGGCACAGTAATTAGCAGTTTGTTAATGAGGACTTGTATCAGCAGGAGTCGAAAGACATACTTGACCTCTCCGGTCTTCAAGTGGTTCATGTCAATGTGAATTCCATCTAGATAGACCATCAGGAATTGCTCTGATCCATTGTCACTCGTCGATAAACCAGTGACTTACCTTCCCCAAGCATCCCTGTAACGCCGTGGCCGACCATTGTGTCTGTGGCAGCTGGAGGCTGACGGAAAATTCTCGTTTGGCAAAATGTACACTGTCGGAATGAAGAGAACAACAAAGTTGCAAGCCGTCCAACAAGCTAGAAAATGGGAAAGGCCGGTTGATAGAGATTGTGGATGCTGGTTGATGATAATAGGTAGTAGTCTGATGATGATAGCTCTGACGGAGCTTCCAACAGGCAGAGCGCGTTACGTTGTCAGCTCAAGCTGCTTCTGCCGGGCGGTGTGGTGGATACCTTTTCCTATTGGCCTGGTTGGGGACAGCATTCTCCCCGCATATAAAGTAACAATTCTGAAGTCCAGCCATCGATGCTACCATAATATAACCTGTTTCATACTAAACCAGATTGCTAGTCCCCTAGACGACTCTCACCCTATTCATCGGTGATTTTCTTATCTATCATGACTTACTGATGTGATCATCATCCACATGATTGACTCTCGAAAGACAAAACCATATCATCAGTATACTCCCTCATTCATTCTGCTTATCTAGTCTTACATCCGCCGCAATGTCCGAGTCTCCTCCGCCCCCGCCGTCATGGAGCATCGCTGCCATGGCTAACAATGCCGTTCATTTTCTTCGATTACCAGTTTTGGCATCTTCTGGTCTCGCCGTTGTTGCCAGTGGTCTCTTATACTTTAAGCAAAAGTACGACCCTGTCATTAGATAGACAATATTGTCTCTTGTATGGCCGGAAACTGATCGCGTGTCCAGTGAGCTGATCTATCCTCGCAATGTCCCCACCGATGCCCGCACCAATGTTCCCAGTCCGCGACAATTCGGCATCAGCGACTATGAAGATCTCCAAATTCCCACACCGGACGGAGAGTCGTTACATGCCTTCTTCATCCGCCCCGCAAACAAGCAACATGCTCGGAACATAACTGTGTTGATGTTTCACGGGAATGCGGGCAATATTGGCCACCGTGTCCCCATCGCCAAGGTGCTTCAGGAGATTCTGGGCTGCAATGTATTGATGTTGGAGTACCGCGGCTATGGTCTTTCGACGGGTGTTCCAGATGAGGCAGGGCTTAAGATCGATGCGCAAACAGGCTTCGACTACTTGCGAGAACGGGCAGAGACGAGGAACACGAAGATTATCGTGTACGGCCAAAGCTTGGGTGGTGCAGTAGCCATTAATTTGGTTGCTGAGAACCAAGATAGTGGTGATATTGGCGGATTAATACTGGAGAATACATTCTTAAGTATCCGCAAGTTAATCCCGACGTAAGTACGCCACTGTCTTGGCTTGATATTCGAGTTATCATACTCACATGAACAGCGTTTTTCCTCCCGCCCGGTATCTCGCTCGACTGTGTCACCAGCATTGGGCGAGCGAGGAGGTTATGCCGAAGATTAAAGATGTGCCGATTCTTTTCCTGAGCGGGTTGAAGGATGAGTTGGTTCCGTAAGTTTATTGTCTGTCTTCCTGTTGAATAGGACACTAATCGTTGATGCGGTCCAGCCCCTCAAACATGACACAGCTCTTCGCAGTTTGCAAAGCAAGCCGCAAGGTCTGGCGCACCCTTCCAAACGGCGGCCACAATGATACTGTCGCCGAATCAGGCTACTTTGAGCATATTCACGACTTTGTCATGGAGGAAGTGATACGAAAGCAATAGGACAGGCTCATCGCTGACTGGTCTAATCGATCCAAAATCCGCTGCATATAAGACGCATTGTTGTGTGCATTATCGATACCCCTAATCGACACTGAATTGCATGAACTCTATGAGTTTGGCTAGCTGTTTGACACTACGACACACCACGAGGATTTAATGTGTCCTCTGCTGTTTGAACGGTGCATCATATTGACGCTCGCCTTCTCTTCACCAGCATCCTCCTCTCTCTGAGAGTCCACCTCCCCACTCGACTCATACTCTGTGACTGGAGTGGACGATACTTCGTACCCATACTACTTATTACCTGGCGGCTTGGCTTCGCTTTGTTCTGACGATATCATACTGTTTTAATGTGTTTTGCTCACCGTGGTGTTCTCTTAGCTTGGTCGATTCCCTTTTTCTTCTTCTTCCTGTTTCAAGGTGTATGAGGTGAATGTTTGGATGGCTGTATGTATTAGATTCGATTTATCATTCGCATATGGATCGGTAGATTCTGTAAGCAATTACTATTGCTTATCATTTGACCGTATAGTTCAATAAAATTCTAGCTCTGAGCTCAGTGTACAATGTCACCAATTCGTTCTCTCATTGATGACGCAAGTAGTCTTGCGAGACCGATTCTAATCTATGAATGTACAAGCACATAATATAATACAACTCCAAACGAACCCTCTACAGCCTCTCCGCCTCCTCCATCAACTCCTCCATCTTGAAACCCTCCACATCACCACGAGTAAACATGCGCACCAGCTCCCCCTTGCGCCCATTCGCCTGGCCCTCGAAATCATAAAACCGCTGCAAACAGCTCACCAACCAGCTCGCCTCAGTCGTCGAGATCCCCGAATCCGGCATGACCTGCCCATGCATCAGCACCAATCCCTTCTCATCCGCCAGATCCAGGTGGTGCGTGATCGTCGTATGCGGCTGCGCGAACGCCCCGTGCAGCTTGTACGCGGCCAGCTGGGTGAAGATCACCGTGGAGGTGTGGTTGTTCGCTGAGGAGCCCGAGGCGGGGGAGGCAGGCGGGTGGAACGCCCACTGCAGGAAGTGGATGTCAGCGCCGACGGCGTTGGGGTCCACGGTGGAGCCGTCTTCGGCGGGTGCTTGCTCGGTTGAGGAGCGGGGGAGGGGG
>JAAAPX010000165.1:0-68519 GCA_012656285.1 Aspergillus fumigatiaffinis
GGATAGAGGGGATAGAGGGGAGGGTAGTAGGGGGATCAACAAGCTTTAATACTCGGGTTGCCCCTCTAAGAATAAGAGTACAAAAAATTCATGACGGATATTCAGCTACCGCTGGCCGAATGATAATCCTCCATGATTATTATGATTATCGAAGATCCATAGGTGGCCAGCTTGAATCAGAATCGAAGCTCAGCTCCCGCGTGTTACAACCTCCTGCGGGACACAAAGTGGGATGGATGGAACGGACTGGATTGGTGTGGAGTAAGTCACTAACGGTTGTTCATAGTAGTAGATATTAGTAGGTACTTACACCCCACTATCTACCTTACAGACCGCGAATGATCCGTTTAGCCGGGTTTCATGTTCATGTTTTCAACTTGTCCCCGCAGTCCGCGGGGGTTTTCCATCTGGACACTCTTCATTGGTTGAAACCAGGCTCAAGATCCATCAATTGGAGTCCTCCCGTCTCTATGGTACTACCAAATAGGCCTACTTTGGAGTATTGTCCCTATGGTGTCGGAGAATTCAAACATCGCCGCAGAGAAAAGAATTGTCCGAGGATTCTTGTGTTCGAAACGCAGTAAATAGATAGTGTGTAATATAAGCTACCTAGCTCCGGAGTATCTCTTCCCCTGCGACAACTGCTGCATGGTAGATCCATACAACGACCCTGATCCGTGAGGGAAATAGCCCGATGGAGACACTGGTATTTGACCTGCCACGTATCGATAGTTGGCTGCTCAATATATCCGTCTCAGGGCAGATATCTGCAATCGACATGAACAAAAGTTTACCTTCCTGATTTGGATACTGTCATTGAGACGCCCACTCGGTTAAATTGATATTCAAAAGGTTATTTTAGCCTCCTGGTGGATCTCAAAGCGTCAATGACCCGCGAAAGCCGACAATTACGAGAACAAAAAAGAAAAAGAAATAGAAGCACAAATCCAGGACATTCAAAGGTCGCACAAGAACCTCAAAATCTCGGCGTTTCATTGGTTCAGCCCAAAATGCGGTTCCTAGACCACCCAACAGTATCGTGGACTCCGCCCAGAGTGGCAATTCTCCGGCGGGCTCGTCATCCTTTGGTGGAGAATATCATTCGCGCCGGGCAGTTTCTTACCGACATCTTC
This sequence comes from Aspergillus fumigatiaffinis, assembly GCA_012656285.1. Taxonomy (NCBI): domain Eukaryota; kingdom Fungi; phylum Ascomycota; class Eurotiomycetes; order Eurotiales; family Aspergillaceae; genus Aspergillus; species Aspergillus fumigatiaffinis. The sequence goes on from JAAAPX010000165.1 coordinate 1,134, forward strand.
GACATCATACTCAAGCAAGGCTATTTTTCGACGATTCATGTTCTTCGTGCCGCTGGAGCATGCCGAAAAGGCGATATCTTGCTCTAAGCTATGGAGTATGAAAGATTCGGATGCTCACATGACAGGGGTTCACTTGACAGGATTGAGACGTGGTCAGACGCGGATTGTCACCCTCGAATACCAAAGGAGGCCAGACCGAGTGGAGGAAACAAATAAATGAGACCTCGCAGACGAAGCTGCTGCGCAAGGGTCCGGACCAGAATGAAACCAGGCAGTCCTTTGCCTGCCTCGTTAGACTGATGGCTATCCGTCGCCCTCCTGCAGAAGCAATCCGCTGACACTCTCGAGGATAACATTGGAAAATATGACCTAAGATACTTACAAGGATGATTGGCACACCAGAACAATAGACTGAGCCTCTTGAGGATTGTAAGTGAAACGTCTATCGGCGAGCCAGAGACCCATTCGAGGTGCTGGTCAACCGATGAGTAGACGTGATCTACTGAGCCGATATTGACACCACCGCATCGAAACACTTTATATCTTCCAGAAGAAGCTTATCTTGTTTGTGTCCACCCCAAGCCGGATAGAAGAAGTAAATCTTATCGGCTGTTTGCTACTTTAGCCCGAGGACCCCCGCGCCTCTCACATGGATGTTGGGGGCCTCCTCTCGCCATCTGCCCAATCCCAACTGAGCATCTGTTTGCAGACTTGTGGATCGTCATAGCGATAGTATGACGTTTCTTGCAGCTGTGCTGGTACTTGTGATTGGTACAGTCCAAGTCACTCGAGGCTAAGCATACGGATGGTTAATAGAATCTTCATCAACCGCAAAACGGACTTGGCTGTTAATAAATAGACAGCTTTTGGTCGTACTGGCGATTTTGAGACAGTTCTAGAACCGATGGTGACGGCGTACAAACAACCTTGCTCCACCATAGACCAATAGCCGGGTCAGGAGCCGACTGGCCCAGAGAGTACAGACCTCAAAAGAAAACCACCAAGTATTGTGATGTGATTACAACTTGGGTCGTAGCTCATAGCTTCAAGGCCAGAGACTGTATCAGATTTAAGAGAGTTCACTGCAAATGTCTTCCGATAGGATATGCAGAGCTTCGCAACAAAGATCTCGTGTACTAATGGCTGACAACAACCGAGACAGACTTGGTATATCTAGCCATTGCGCGAGTCCGAGGCTAGAGAAGTTCAAACAGACATCCCTAAGTCAACAAGTCAGAAGATTCTATGTTTCGCTACACTTGTGCTGCAAGCAACGGGTGTGGGTATCATCTCTCAGACACTCAGTCCACGACTGTAGTTAGTTGCATAGCAAGTGTCTCTGGTCGTCCTGAAGAGTGATTAGAGCTTCGAGTTCTCCGTGCGCATCTCTTAGCAATAAGTACGGAAACAGTGAAGGGATGCGAGCGAGGGCTTGAAAGGGATTTTCCGAAAATCGTTCAGCATTAAGGTATTCCATGGATGTTTACATCTCTTAGCAATGAGAGCCTTTAAGCCTTCATGAAAGAATGCCATCCCTGATGTTCCTTGACAGTACATGGTGAGGGATGAACGGAAGTCACGTTGCCAAAATCTTGAAAGTGCCCTGTTATCACGTGACCACCAAAGCGGCGGCCTTTTCCATTCCCTGAAGTTCCCGAGCGTCAAATCTCAGTCTTCGGTCCTTGCAATTGCGCGACAATCCTGTGTTTCTGGCTACTGATCTCCCGCCATTGGACTACTTCGTCCCTCGCTGGTGACCCTCAAAAGTTGTCTCTCTTTTTCTACCTTCTTTCCCTTCCAGTCGCCATCACAATGCCCGTCACGGCTTCCCGTGCCGTGCTGCGGCAATCGCAGTTCCTGACCCGCAGAACCGCGGTCAGATATGCCTCCAACACCTCTGAGGCCGCCTCAAAGGCCAGTCAGACTGCCTCCTCTGCTGCCTCGAAGGCCTCCGAGGGTCTCTCCCGTGTCACTTCGACGGCTGGTCCTGCGATCTCAAACGCTGCTCAGGGTCTCGGTAGCGCTCTGAGGAAGGTCGGTGGAAGAACCGGGAAGGTCATTGCCTTTGTCGACTGTAAGCAGATTTGTTCCCCTGCCTTTGCCTGCCCTGTTTTGTCCTCCTGGTTGATGATGGAGTGATTGGCGTGGGTACTTCACCACTGGTTTGGTCATCATTCCGGTCCATCGCTCGGAGAACGTTGTCCCTTGATACTGCTCGACAGGTTTCCTCGTTCAGTGCTAACCTTTGTGTTCCTGCAATAGCTTTGATACCCCCTACGATCTACTACTCGAAGGTTGGCCTCGAACTCGCTAAGCTGGTATTCCGTGGCCAGAACATGACTCCTCCGTAAGCACATTCAGCACCGTGCAAGACACCATGCGCACACGCAGCCCACTGACTTCTATATTAGCAACCTGGCTACCTTCCAGGCTTACTTCCAGCCTTTGGTTAACGCTGCTCGCAACCCCGCCAACCTCAAGAACTTCTCTCCCCAGAACATCATTTCCCGGGTTCGCAATGCCAACAAGAAGGAGCTTGCTTTCGCTGGCGTTACCGCCGCCGAGGTTATTGGTTTCTTCACTGTCGGCGAGATGATCGGTAGAATGAACATTGTCGGCTACAGGGGCCACGCCGATCACGGCGACCACCACTAGAGCAATTTCAATAAATCATACCTGGCCTGTTTTCTTTCCCTTTGTGTTTGTTCTTCCTATGCACTGTCCTATTGTATGATAGACGATGGAATTCAAGCTGTTGTCTGAGGTAAAACATCTGCAGTTGGTGGTGCTCTGGCATGTTCCATGTGTCGGGCAGGTGGCTATGGAGAGGTCGGTTGTGACAATTAGCTGATGTCTGGGGTGACTTTGCTTAAGAACTTTGATTTTGATCTGAATATAGACAGACTCTATCATAGAATCGGCTGTTCATTCCTTGTAATCTATCGTCGCAAATTCAGGTTTCCCCATACGACTTACTGGACCAAGTAGAGGTAGGCTTGATTGAACGGTAAAGAGCAAATGCAATAAATCTATTTCAGAAACTACTATCTCTATAAATATACATAACTTTTGAAACACTATAGCAAAAATTAGAACCCATATATATCAATTATAAGCCTCTATAGCGTTGTTGGTGGATGCTCAAAAAAAATCAGAGACCAAGCGCATCCTCGCATCTGATTGGTCCGTGCGGGAAAGAATTTCTGCATCGGGACTTTTTCTGGTCGCGGAGACAGCGACAACCATCGCAACAAGAACAGCTTTTTTCTCAGACCAGGCGCGATCGCGTACATCGACCTATCTGCATAAGCATTTATCATCTTATGCGTTGAAGATGGACGCCTTCAAGTTGCTCACAAGGGCCACCAAGCTGAAGGGTGGCGCCGCCCCATCATCAGCGCAAAGCTCAACCCGTCTCCCGTCTACGGGCAAGGCGGCGAACCCGCAGCTCTTCCGTAGCTCGGAGGCTGACAAGGTTCTGGAAGAAGCGAGTCATGGGAGAAAGAGGAAGAGGACGGCTGTGCCGGAGGCAGCTGAGTCGGATGATGATGGTGCGGAGTTGAACTTTTTCGGGTCGAGTAAGGCTCGGCGGTCTAGTGCTTCGATGGCGAAGGAGCAGGAGAAGGAGCAGCAAGAGCAGCAAGAGCAGCAAGAGCACCGGGATGATGCGTCCGATGCGTCTGATGCTGATGAGATGGATGAGGTGCAGTGTCGTACTGTGCTGAATGCGCATAAAATCAAAGTCACGGATATGCGTGACTTGGAGGAAATCCAGCCTGTGCGTGTCGAAAGTGAGGAGCCGAAGAAGAAAAAGAAGAAGAGGAAGCAGCAGGAAGAGTCTACGCCGGCACTCACTAAAAAAGAGCAGAAAAAGGCTCGCAGAGTTTATCCTCAGCCACTTGTTTCGTTCAAGGACTTGCGCACCCGGTACAAGATTTCTAGCCGGCTTGCTGAGAACGTCGCCGAGCAGGGATTTACTGTTCCCACTGAAGTTCAGCTGGGTACTCTGCCACTGTTGCTGGGGGGTTTCAAACCTTCCGGGAATTCAAAAGATGTTGAGAGCATTGAACCGGACTTATTGGTTGTGGCGCCAACCGGCAGTGGAAAGACATTGTCTTTCTTGATTCCCGTGATCAACAAGATAGTCCGCCACCACCATGAACAAGTGGGAGAGCGTGGCATCTTCTCTGTCGTCGTTGCACCCACGAAAGAGCTTGCGAGTCAGATCGTGAACGAGGGAAGGAAGCTGGTCCATGGGACTGGGGTGAAGATTACACTAATGAAGAAGGGCATGCGAGTAGTGGACCGCGAGGATGACGACGATGAGAACAGTCACGGCGAAGATAGTGAAGAACCTTCGGAATCCGAACAGGACGAACCATCCACTACAAGGAAAAAGAAAGAGAAAGCCCCTGTTACCAAGAGCGATATACTCGTCACTACTCCGTTACTTTTGGTCAATGCGCTCTCAGCCAATCGAACCAAACCTATGGCTACTCTACCTCTGGTTAGAAATATTGTTCTTGACGAAGCAGATGTCCTGCTAGACGAGCTCTTCCGCGATCAGACCCTCGACATCTGGCGCGCCTGCACGCACCCCGAGCTCCGAGCAAGTCTGTGGTCAGCTACCATGGGATCCAACATTGAAGATCTCGCCAAGAGCACCATCACGGAGCGGAAACAGGCCTACGATCAGACAAAGTCATATCCTTTGCTTCGTCTTGTCGTAGGGTTGAAGGACTCTGCCATCCCTAACATCGAGCACAAGCTGGTCTATGCCGCAACAGAGCAGGGAAAACTTCTGGGTCTACGACAACTCCTACATCCAGCAGCGGCCTCGGCATCTGATGTCCGCCTCCGCCCACCCTTCCTGATTTTCACCCAGACCATCCCCAGAGCCATTGCCCTGCATTCTGAGCTGCGATATGATATTCCCGCCGAGGCTGGCGGTTCATCGCGAATCGCAGTCCTTCACTCAGATCTTTCAGACGGTCAGCGCTCTGAGATCATGAAGAACTTCCGGAAAGGTGAAATCTGGATCCTCGTGACGACCGATCTATTGGCGCGCGGTGTTGATTTCCGGGGCATCAATGGAGTTGTCAACTACGACATTCCCAACTCCGCTGCTGTCTACGTCCACCGAGTTGGGCGAACGGGCCGGGCTGGCCGCGAGGGTGGCATCGCGGTGACCTACTACACCAAAGAGGATATCCCGTACGTCAAGAGCATCGCCAACATCATCGATGTCAGTGAGAAGCTGCGTGGCAAGGACGGAGAGAAATCCATTCAGAAGTGGTTGTTGGATGCCTTGCCGGACTTGAGCAAGAAGGACAAGAAGGAGCTGAAGAAACATGGTGTCAAGGCCCGACAGTCCAACCTCAAGAGCGTCAAAGACGACAAGGAGCACCGGAAGACGAGAATTAGCACCAAGAGCGGATTTGATCGACGGATGGAGAACAAAAAGAAGGCCCTCATCGCAGCCAGCCGCAACAGGAAGTCCAAACCGCAGTCTACGGACCCTGGTAGCGACAACGAGAGCTGGGATGGCCTCGATGGCTAGGTTTCTAGCCGTCCCCCTCATATCCACATGTATTCCTGTACAAATAAAAGTTACGATTCCCCCGAATAGCAATTCAGATCACGAATTATCATTTTTATTACTCTGTTCAACCTGAGGGACCTGCGGTACCATCGTCCTCTTGAGCTTTATCGGCGCAAACGGATTATCCAACTTATCCTCCTCCTCGAGAACCCACTCCAACTCATCATCGTCCCGATCAAAGTAAACCGCCCAACTCCCATCCTCTTCCTGAACCGCCATAAAAGCACTCTTCCCTTCCAGCGTGATGGTTGTCTCCTCGTCTGCCCAATCCCAAGGCCCGACTACATGCTGCACACTCTGCGACCGATTCCCATACTTCAGCTCATTTGTCTCTTTATCCGCATAGATCCAATTCAGCATGGGCGGGTTATCCGAGATGGTAGTCACGAGGCCCAGTCCTCTTTTCAAGTGCTTCGTCTCCTCAAGCTCGGGGTAGTCGATGTAGAATGACTCGGCCGTGTGAGAGGGGTGTTTGCGATTAGCGGGGAGGGGATCATCCAGATAGACCTGTCCGATTAGTTCTGTCGCTAGCCACCTGAATAAATTAGATTACATTATGTTATACGCACCTTGTTATCCCTCAAGACTACCCGTTTCCCGCGTATCTCGTCCTCCTCTTGTGTTTCGCTGGAGGTTTCAATGTCGATGTTGAATCGCGCCATCCGTCTGGCGTCCATTTTGCGTTCGTTGGCTTTGCGCTGTTCGCTTACTCCCATCGCCACGCCGGTGACGGTGGGGATTGCGGTGATTGCCAGGAGGCCGATGACCATTTTGCTGAGTTGTGGTTAATGGATATATATGTTCAAGAAGGTTTGACGATTTGAAGTAAGAGTGCTCGAATGTAAGATATATACAGATTTGAGGGTATCTGACCGATTTCAAGTCAGTGATGGGTCGTTGATGGGGTATCGCATGGATTATTTGTTTGTATGGATAGTGTAACTCTACTGTAGACATTCTAGATCGCTTCTTGATGCATCTTGTGCCTCGTGGCAATGTCGTCATACATCAAGCGCACGTGACTCAGTACTTACTTCAACCTCCTCGCTTCCATTGTTCGGTGCAACCATCAGAGATGACACACTTTGATCATCGATAGTGCAAGTTCCGATGAGGTTATGATTCAGTAGTTTGATTGAGTACTAAAATGATATCTATGAACATCTGCAAGAACACCAACACATGCTTATACCAAACAGGCGAATCGAACATCTAGTCTTTGTCTAGTTCATCGTCGATCTATCGTCTATGTCGTGACTTCGTTGAGACGGGCCAACAAGACCCTCTATGAGAGCCGGTAGGCTAGAGCTTCTCGCTCCACCCCCAGACTGACCACCAGCACCGGACCTCAAGCGCACCCCCGTCCGCCCCTTCCCAGTCGTCGTACCCGACCTCCTCGCCTTCTTCAACCACAGCTAAGCCCAGCTGTTGCATACGTTGTCGGAACTCCTGCACCTGAGGTAGGTATGCATCGCGCAGAGGCATCTCGACAATAACCCGAGCGTCCAGGCCGCGGCTTAGCCAGTGGCCGACCGTTTCAACCAGCCATTTGGGGTGCTTTGGCGAGTACAACGGATCCGCGGCCAGAATGAGATCGTACTGTTCTTCCCTTGTTGGGAGTGGCGAGGGCGCGACAGACCAGTCCAGTACGCCTGTTGTGACTGCTGCATCCGTTCTTGTGAGCAGTTCGACATTTAGGGAGACGTTATGGGCTAGATTTGGTACGATGTCCGGTAGGTCTGTGAGATGGATTGTGGCCGAGCTGCCGCGGAGAGCTGCGAAGGAAAGGCCCACCAGTCCGGTCCCGGCTCCCAGCTCTAACGCTCGGAGCGTCCTGTCCGACTTGGGAGTGGTGGTTGATGAGGGGACGAGCGGCGGTGTGACGTCGAGGATGTTGTGGAGGCGCCGGGAGAGCAGGTAGGACGAGACCCAAGTCTTCATGCCTAGGTTGTCAGCGGTCAATGAGGGCTCGTGCAGTGTCAGTGTGAGTTCCTCGTCGGATGAGGTAGGAATTGTGAAGACTCGGGACATGGCTGGCATGGCTACGTTCAGGAGACCCCGCGTTAGAATCCTCAAAGATCACTCGATTATATCGTCTCATACCGGTACGTCCAGCCCGCTCGCTCAACCTAGCGGCAGCCGTGTCCCAAATGGCCTCCCGCAGTTCATCAGTGTCTAGCCATGAAAGAGAGCTGGAGACGATGGATGTCAGATAGCGGGTTACTCCGCTTGGATCAACTGTTCTGCTCTTCACCGCTTCTTGGCCAGTACTGGTGCTGAAACCGCGTGGTTTGACTGCGAGAAGGTCAAGAGCTCGGAGAAGATCGGTGCCGGAGGGTTTGCTGTAGATCTGGGGCAGGTCGAGCACTGTGATAGAGGCTTATCAGCCCGATATCGCATGTTTATCACGGGCAGGCGGACATACCATGGAGAGGCTCGTCGAGGTCGGCACTGATCATGATGACAGTGGTCTGATAGGATTAGCAACTCGATTAGTGAGAAATAGACTACAACAAGACAGCGTCATGCATAATTTGGTCTTATAACCGGCACTTTGGCTTCTGCTGTGGCGAAGAGGTGTTGGCGATCCCACGATCCAGGCACAGAAAAAAAAAGTCGACATTACCAGAATAGGAAAGGTCGGCGTTTGTAGTCCCGCGGATCCGGGCTCCGCTTCGACCAAAACCACCCGAAGAAACAACTCCGACACGAGATAAAAGCAAGAAAAATGATTGGACTCATTAAAGCCATATCAATGCAATGCACATAACCATAAGCAGATGCTCCAGACGCCTATCGCTCACGATAACAAACAAGACTAAGAAATGCAATGGTTTCTACCGTCAGCCCAGCGTCGACTTGAATCCTTGATAAGCCTGCTCAATGTCAAAGGCCAACTCCCGCGCCTGTTCCTCGCTTAGCTCCTCTGTTGCGCGCATCTGATTCAATGTAATCAGCCACTGAATGATTTTGCCGCGGTTCTCAAAGTCGCCATCCGTCACTTTGTTTACGGATTGGATGACTTCCGAGAGTAGCGGGTGAAGCGCATCTTTGGACACCATGTTCAGCTTCAGAGCGTCCAGGAAGGTAATGAAGTTCTCGGTAGCCGTTAGAATGAGGCTACCCGAAGCGCCGCCAATAGGACCTCCGGTGGTTGGACCTGCGTTGCCTGAAGGTGCTCCGTGAGAGGCTTGCTCGACTGTTGCGGGAAGGCCGATACGGAGACGCTCAGTCGCGCGGGGACATTCCAGCTGCCAGAATAATCAGCAGCCAGTATAACACTATACGGAAAGTGTGCTCACCCCCCATGTCCGCTTGAAGGTTTCCAGATCCACAAACTCCGCTGCGACGGCCTCATCGCCTAAACTGGACTTGTACTGCTTTAGTAGCCGGGTACATGTCTCGGTGTATTCCGCCTCTGTAACCACATCCTTGATATATGCCTTCTCGAGTCCATCAAGTGTGACAATGATACTGTAAATCTCGGCCAGCGATTCATGTAGGTCGCGCTCCGCGGAGCTGGAGGCTAGTTTCACTTCCTGGCAGGAACGTAGTTAGCAAGCAGTTCAGCACGCGGGCCGACCAGAACGGGAGTACCTCATCAAGATTGATAGTTGCCGACAGCGCCGGATTAGGCGTGTAGCTGTAAGGTGTAGGTGCATACGAAAGAGGTCGTTGAGTATACATGATATGATACTTTCAAGCTCACTATCCTGAAGGTGATAGCTATATGGGTGGAGGGGGGGAAAGGCGGTCACCCGATTGGGCGGCTCGGCGTGGATTCTGCCCCGACAGGAATTTTTTTTCCTCTTGCTTTCTCTTCACGCTTGGCTTTTCAATAGTCCAACCATCTTTTTCTAGACTTCGACTCCATCCTCGCTAGGATTGGAGAATACACAGCAAGATGGCCGGAAGTCAGAAGAAGTCCACGAAGAAATTCGAGAAAAAGCATCTGAAAGATGTACTCGAACGGCGCAAGGCGACCGCGAAGATTAAGCAGCGCATTCATCTCAAAGAAAAACGCAAGACTGACAATGCCCGGGGGCGTGAGAATGGAGATGTCGAGGAGGAGAGTCCCGAGGAACGTAAGAAGCAGAATGCTTTTGCGGAAATGAACGTCGACGATTTTTTCGCGGGCGGATTCGAGATTGCCGACGCCGATACAGACAAGGGCAAGAAGTCTCGGAGGAAAGATGTTACTCCCAAGATCGGCAAACGGAAGCGGTCAGAGGAACAGAAGGGAGAGGATGAGGAAGCCTCATCTGCAGCCTCAAGTGAAGGCGAGGAAGATGGCGGTGTATCCGACGATGATGCGGGATCTCAGGCCAGCAGCGCACCCGATGATTTCGAGGCACACAAGGACCAGCTTCAATCATTGAAGGAGAAGGATCCCGAATTCTACAAGTATCTGAAAGAAAACGATGCGGAGCTGCTCGACTTTGGCGAGCACGGAGATCTCACTGAGGTCCTAGAGCTGAGTGAGGATGAGGAGGAAGAAGGACCCGCAAAGAAAAAGAAGAAGGCGGCCAAGGATGAGGACGAGGAAGCTGCAGACAACACGCTCACGATCGCGATGGTCAAGAAGTGGCAGAAGTTGATGGAGGAACAGAACTCGATCCGCGCCATGCGGCAAGCCGTGCTCGCTTTCCGCTGCGCAGCGTACATCAACGAGGCGGAAACTCAAGAGCAAAAGTACTCAATCTCGGACCCCGATGTATACCATCAGGTTCTTGTGACGGCACTTGGTACGGTGCCAAAGGTGCTCGCGCATCATCTCCCGGTGAAGGAGACGGCCTCCGGAAAAGTCAGGGTGTCTCTGGATTCGAAGAAATTCAAGACCCTCACACCCCTCATCAAGTCGCACACATCCTCAGTTCATCAGTTGCTCGTCAATCTTTCCGATGCATCGACGCTCAAGTTGACCCTTTCGTCTATTGAACCGATGCTCCCCTATCTGCTCCAGTTCAGAAAGCTCCTGAAAGTTCTCATCAAGACCATCGTCGGCATTTGGGCTGACGTCTCGACGACGGAGGCAACCCGGATCACAGGCTTCCTGCTACTTCGCAAACTCATGGTCATTGGCGATTCCGGCCTCAAGGAGACGGTCCTCAAGGCCTCGTATGAAGGAGTTGTCAAGGGCAGCCGGAACACAACCGTCCACACGCTCTCCAGAGTCAACCTGATGAAGAACTCGGCCGCCGAGCTCTGGGGCATCGACCAGAACATCTCGTACACGACAGGATTCAGCTTCATTCGGCAGCTCGCCATGCACCTCCGCAGCAGCATCACCAACACCTCCAAGGAATCCTACAAGACCATCTACAACTGGCAGTACACGCACTCGCTGGACTTCTGGTCGCGCGTCCTCTCCCAGCACTGCGACGGCCTCGTCGAAGCCAAAGCCGGCAAGCAATCCGCCCTGCGGCCCCTCATCTACCCCGTCGTCCAGATCACCCTCGGCGCAATGCGCCTCATCCCCACCGCAACCTACTTCCCACTCCGCTTCCAGCTCACCCGCGCCCTCCTCCGCCTCTCCCGTGCCACAGGCACCTATGTGCCCCTATCCCCGGCCCTCCTCGAGGTCCTCAACGCAGCCGAGATGCGCAAGCCCCCTAAATCCAGCACCCTCAAGCAACTCGACTTCAGCACCGCCATCCGCGCCCCGAAATCCTACCTCCGCACGCGCATCTACCAGGACGGCGTCGGCGAACAGGTCGCCGAGCTGCTCTCCGAGTTCTTCGTCCTCTGGACCAAACACATCGCCTTCCCGGAACTCTCCGTCCCCATCGTCGTCGCCCTGAAACGCTGGCTGAAGCAGGTCGGCTCCCGCACTTCCGGCAACAAGAACACAAAGGTCAACCAGGCCATCTTGCTGCTTGTGCAGAAGGTCGAGGCCAACGCGCGCTGGATCGAGGAGAAGAGGCTGAATGTCACGTATACGCCGCGCAACCGCGCCGAGGTTGAGAGCTTCCTGAAAGATGTGGACTGGGAGTCGACGCCTTTGGGTGCGTTTGTCAAGACGCAGCGGAAATTTAGGGAGGAGAAGGCTGCTATTCTGGAGCAGGGACGGCGCGAAGAGGAGAAACGGCGCGCGGCGGAGAAGAAGGCCGATGAGGATGAGATGATGGAGGACGCGCCTAGTGATGATGATGGAAGTGAAGAGTCATCTGGCGAAGAGGAGGAAGAAGAAGAGGAAGAGGAGGAGGAGGAAGAAGAAGAGGAGGAGGAAGAGGAAGAGTTTGAGGAAGAGTAGATGCCCTCTTCTTCTAGATACCCTCCTTCTGTCTTAAGGTTCTGTTTGTTTCGTTTATTCCATCTAGTCCTGTAGCTTGGGACAATTCCTGCTATGATATCTATAAAAGTTGCAAGGTTCGGGGACATTGTACACATACACATCAAGGGACCACAACGGTCTCTGATAGATACAAATATGCATGTGGACTATGAAGTAGAGAATCTATGGCTAGAATGATCTATCTACAGTAATATATGAACACCAGAATCAGGTATATATGCAAAATCAACGCAAACGGAAGATAAAAAAAAAAAAAACAGTATAGTCGCCTCGTGCATGAATGACTTGGACGATATCAAGGGAAGACTAAACGGTTCCCACCGGCATCTTTTCACTTCCATACGTACGTGTCTGCTCACGCCTCAGAACAGCATCTTCCTCTTCTGCCCAAGCGAGCGATTCATTCGGCAGCATTACTGCCTGATCAATCGCAACAGGAAGACCTCTGTGCCGTCCCCTCAGTGTAACAGCCGCCAGAATCAGCTTGCTGATGGTATGCCACGAGCCGCAAAACGAGTAATTTTTACCTGGGAAGCCGACACTGATGCCGACGCAGCCGTACGCGGAGACAACCTCGAAGATGATGTTAAAGGTCGAGTAGGCGACTGGATTCTCGGAGTAGTGCGGCGACTCGGCGATGGTAATGAAGAAGACTGCGAGCGCAATCCACCAGATGTCATGGCTGAGTTGGGAGCGGAGCTGTTGGTGGACGAAGTAGCTGCGCGAGGACTCGACCGTTGAGACATCCTGGCGCCCGAGGAGATGATGTCGGATTAGGCTCATGACAATATTGGGGGATTGGCTGTCATGTGCGTCGAGCGGTTCGTCCGAGGCGTAAATGCCTAGGGAGCGCTCTTCGTAGACATTGGTGTTTCTGTAGCAGTTAGCGAAGGAAGGTTGGAATACGTGGACCAGACGAACCTCATGGTCACCAACACTGGGAACGCCGAGACGTACTGCAGAGTGGTTAGCCAGGTATTTGGACAGGTTAGAACGACCACTAAACTGACCATCATGAGAACTACAAATTGTTAGCAGATGTCACGTAGATTCAATATTACAAGTCTAACCGTATAACACAAGTAGTCCCTGACGCAATTCAGAGATAGTTACAACATAGAACCCTCCAGAGCGCACAGCTATACCAGACCAGTTAGCAGCTGAAGATGAGAATGACTGTCAAGACCCTCACCCAAAGCCTGGAACAGCCCATCTAAGATGCGATAGCCCGCCGGCAGTGTCTCTATTTCCTTATTTCCAATCGCAAGAACCTCGAAACCTGCCCAGTCGATTCCATTCAAAATGATGATGGTCCCTAGCAGGTACCATGTATGACGGACAGGGAAGAGATTAGTGTAAACCTGCATTGGTCAGTTAGCTTTAATGATGAAATACTGTCGTAGTTCATACCTTTCTGGGATGGTCGAGGATAAAATCCAAAGTGACCTTCCACGTCTCCCATGATGGCCGATTCGTCATCAAGCCCCTCATAGTCCAGATGATGAACCGTAAAAAGCAGGGGTAGAGAGTATTTCCTGCAAGAACCAACATGCCCATTGTAAGAAGTGGGTACGTACTGTGGCTAGTCAGCGATGTCCTCAAGAGTTAGAGAGAAATAACTTACTTTGTTTGCAGAGCGGTCATGTTCGCATCCAAAAGGGACATTCCACTGTTGACAAACGCAGAAACAGCAAAGAAAGTGCCAGTCCAGAAGGGCGACAGGCCATTTGCCCGAGGAATCTCTGGATGGTTTGCTTCCAGCCAGCCACCTACTCCAACAATGCCAATGATCAGGAACGTCGCCCAGTATATCAGAACGATGACCGACAAGAAGGAAACTGCCTTGTACTCGACGCCGCCTAGTTTCTCACGTTCCTCAAGCGTAAGACCATGAAACTGCGAATTCCGTGAGATGAAGCCTTTGGAGGCGAAGTATCTCTGTGTATCTCTTAGAATCCCCTTCAATCGTGGAATCTCATCTGGCGCTCCATCCAAAGGTACAGTGGGAGCTACATCTCTCGGATGGTTGTTCAAATCGAGTCGAGCGCCGACTCCTGCCATGGGGAAGACTCTGTGGTGATGATGATGGCGTGCCTCCATATGGCCAATAGTGATTTGGTCGTCATCGCCCCATCGGATGTGGTCATCATCAACCACATTGGAGGATTCCAACAGGGTATTTTCCGCAGCGGCTCCCTGGGCTCCTTCAGGACTATGGGGTGCTCCCGGTTGCGAAGTGTGTATCTTGGTCTTCCCCGCAGGCTTCAGGAAACCAAGACTGGACTGCCCGAAAAGATTCCTTGCGGCAGAACTTTCTGAAATGGTCTTGAATTTGAGCTGGAACGCTCTCTTGCGCACAAATAGGACCGTGATTGAGATCAGAATAGCATGCCCTAGGATCAGTAGCGCAAAAATAATGGACTGTTGGAACGTGTTTAGGGATGAGAGATCCACCTGAAACTAGTTAGCGAGGCTTAACGGGTTGGATTCATGGAACGTACAGTGTTCAATCCAGCACCAGTCATGGCACTGACGCACATGAAAAGGGCATCTGCATAATGAACACTCCGCGAGGGAGTCGCGGAACCCCAGAAGATGACACTGCAAATCAGCGGTGTGGCGATGAAATACGCATAATGGAGGGTGAGGAAGTTGAACGGCGGCAGAGCTGCCAGAATGCAACGACCGAGTGGTCGAGACCACGTCCGTCTTAATCGAACTGTTGACTTTGTCAGCCCTCAATTGTTGACAATGGGACACCAAACAAACGGCGGAAAGACGTACCAATCATTTCGACAGAGCCTTTCTTAAATAACGAAAAGCAGGTATAAGTGCCCTGGTAGCAGTAGTACAACCTTCGAGGACGCAAAATGAAATGACTTCTTCAACAATGGTAAAATCTTTGAGGTTGAGAAGCACGTTCCCCAGGTGCTTCTCTACCTGCTGTGGGAGCGCACACCGCTAGCCACAACAAGGGTTCTGAAAGAATTCTTTGACAAACTGAAAGGTTTTTAATCTTGTTCGATAGTCCATTGCTTTGAATCTCGGGTTCCTGTAGAGTGCCTTTTTGCTGTGTTGGTGCGAATAGTCGGTGAACTTGATTTGATAGTGGGAAGTGGAAAATACGTTCCGCAATGGTGTTATGGATAATAATGACTCTGTTATGATGGATACTGGAAGAAAACGGTCCAAAGCGTGTGTTATTCCATTTCAAGACCGTTTCGATGGTCAGAGATGGTTGCGTTGTATAGACTGCTAATTGTGTTGTTGATGAAGAAAAAAAGAAAGTGCGCAAGTGGATCAGGAAGCTTATCCGACTATGAAAGAAGCTTCAACGGGCCGCGCAGATCTCGGCCTGATAGGGCTGTTCCTTGCTGATAAGATAAACATTGCATCTCTGAGGGCTTCTGGATATATCCATTACCTGCACAGTTGAATACATTTAAAAGATCCTGGATATCGTGACGATTGCTGAAATTCATCATCTTCAAAATTGACTTGTTTGGATTCACAACTCACAAGTTGTGATATACGCTTAAGCTGCTGCCTAGGCCTAAAATATGCGAAGCCTGAACAGGATCTTGATGTAAGCCAGGACTTACGAATCACCCCTGAACGCTTAGTTGGACTACCAGATTGTCCCATCATGCATTCCACCACTTCTCAGAACAATAATGCTGGCACTCTTGCTCCACCACCTCCGCCACCTCCACTGAGTGCTGGCGTGGCTCCCGCTCCTACTCCAGCACCCCAACCGCCGGCCGTGGCGGACCAAGGCCCACCTGGGGCCTTCCTCGTTGAACTGCTGATCTACAATGGCCATCCCTTCAAGGACCACTGGGCGTACTGGGTGCGTTCACACACCAACAAAGACCTTGGAGTCAAGATCCACGCTACTGGCGATGTGAGAAATGGCTTCGAGTTCGAGATTAAGCGCAGCAGCAACTTCCGCACAAACGAAATTCCCCCCACGAAGAGAATCCCGTTGCAATGGGTCGATGACCAGTACTTTGATGAAAAGGCGATGTTTAACAACGGAGAATACAAAATTGACAATGTGCCTGTATGTCAGTTCGAGGCCAGTGCGCACAAGATTAAGGCCCCTGAGAAGAGCCTGAATACAACTAGTGATACCGTAAGTTGCAACTACATGCGGCGCAACGTCAGAATATAGCATCTAACTGCAGACCTTCAGGCCTCATTAGCCGGAAACGTTGGCAAGAAAGTCACACAAAGGAACTGCCAGACATGGATCGTCGAGTCCGCTGAGCAACTCGTCATGGACAATATTTTCAGGAGTGAAATTGCCAATTACGTTTGCGCAATTGAGCAGTGATCATGTTCCAGAGAATCTATTATTGACACCAGGGATATATAGGCTTTGTTGTTTTTGCTGTGTTGGCCAGTGAAACCTTGGTACTGAGCAGCCTTGACCAGCTGTCGGGGTACGCATTTGCCATTGCTCATCATGACCATACGAGCTTGCCCTGATGATCTGCGGATCGCACTGAACCATTCTAAGGAGGCGGAGGGTACAACTAGGTCTGGGGATATAAAGTTTGTTATGTCACTGCTGTGTTGACCCTACTGCTATTACCCTACTAGCTAGAGATGGTTGTCTAGACACTTTGCTGGCTGAGTGGTTTGATATATGACAGGCTTCATATGGGAATCCATATGTGGAATGTTTCCTGTTTTTCTTGTAACCAAGCAGTTGATTACATTTACATTTGCAAAAACCGTAGATGGCATTATCACACAAGCTGGAATCTGTCTTCTTCAATATTAGCTAGTTTGTATTCACAAGCCGGTCTACGCTTAAGTCTAAGCCTAAAATATGTGAATGCCTGAACAGGGTCTTGATGTAAGCAAGGACCTATGAAATTCACTGCCTCCCTCCAGTCTTCCTCTCCCCACTCAATCCCTCCATTTCCTTCTCTTTCCCTCTCCATTTTCTCTCCCTTACAGCATCATCATAGCGATCTGAGGTCAGGCAATTTACGCAGCGTCATATGAACTGACTGTCACAAGTCAACTAACACTCAGTTCCAACAGGCGTAGGCTTACCGGGTTCGAGCCGACTGCGCAAGCCCCCTGGTGGACGCGATGATCAAGACCGGTGACTTCTAGGATACAGATGAGATAACGTTCATCATAGGGGGAGTAGAGCCTTCGAATTCGTGCGAGGGTAAGGGGGTAGGCCAACGGCCGCCCCGTACGTGTCTCGTCAATATCGAAGGGTTTCAGCCGTACCGAGTATGTGCTCAAGCTCCGGCTTATTCCTCTTTTTTTCCGATATGCAGCTGAGGCAGCACTGGCCTCTGGCAAAGTACCGAACTTCCATCCTATTAATTGCACTTTTACTCTTCCTCCGCCTCCCTCCTCCCCGCGGGGACAGACCCAGCAATGAAGTCACAATGATAACCTGGATGAGGCCACCGAGTCGGAATGTAAGAGTATCAAGATCAGCAATTCAATGAGGAAGGACCCTGGAGGAGGGACCCCGTCGGGATTCAGTGGAGCCGTCAAGTATGCTGTGTGCGCTCGATGTGCGGGCTCCCTGCCATAGAATTCTCGGAGGGATGCCACAAAACATGACTGAGGGTGGAAAGTCGCAGGACCACTAGGCGTGCTGAGAGGGTTCGCGCACCGATCAGGATATTGGAGCCAAGATTCACGCTGATGGCTTCGAGTTCGAGATTAAGCGCAGCAGTAACTTAGGGGGAACTCAAATCCTCCCCGCGAATCCCGCTGCAATGGGCCCATCGATGTTTAGTAACGGCGATTACGAAGTTGATGATGTGCCTGTATGTCGCTGCAGGCCGCATGTTGTGAGAGTGAGAAAAAACAACTGAGCAGCTCTACAGCACCTTACGATTGTCCAATTTTCTCATTACAGCATCAAAGATGAAGTGGATGAATCAAGCCTGCCATTATCCACCGTCCTTCTCGAAAGAAGCCTATGGTTGTTGTTTTGCTTTCGGTTGTCTGTTTAGACGTTTCTTGCGGTTGAGGTGAGTCTTATGAGAGTACCTTTCCTTTTTCATGTGCCTTTCTTGTCCTTTGAGTAACATTGATTATTAAGGGCTATAGATGCACTTGTGTGAAGGTACACAGCTTAGGTGGCCTGCATTAATCCAGAGCAAAAGTTATGTGAGATATCTTGATGGCAGATTGGGATAGAGCCATGGGATGGAGCGAGCTTTACCCTTTTATTATGCAAGGAGATGCCGATCACTGCTGCAAAGCCTGCGGCTGCTGACGTTGAATATTTCCTGTTAGATATCTGCTGCACTATCATTTATACTAGCTAGAAATAGTTGCCTTGACACCTTTTTAGCTCAATGGTCTAAGTGCATTCAACATTTCTGTCCTTTAGGTAACTAGACATTGAATATTCTTAGATTACTATGTAGACTAGAGGAGCTGTATATAAAATATCTAGTCAAATATCTAGTGGTTGCACGTACTCAGTGAACAAAATATCAGGGTATCGATTCCAAACATGTATCTTCCAGATCGTCGGGGTAGTAAACAATGACGATAACCGTATCACAGGAGATCCGTCTGTAAAGGGAAGCTCTTCCAGTACTGGTTCCAGTGTTTGTTCTGTACGCCTCGAGTGGACGGCCAGATCTCATTCAAGAGATCATAGATCTGCTGCGGTATATGTAGACGGCCATTTTCAAAAATGTCGTCCTCTCGCCACAACTCCCATGCTTCCTTCCCAATCTCCCGCACATCCGGCTTTGTTTGGCAGTAGAAATCGGGCCGGGTGAGAAGAAATGAACGACTCAGTAGCCGGATCACATGCTTCTCCTCCCTCGAATAGAAGTTTGCTCCGAAGGGTATGATGCGTAGCTTTCTCAGTCTTTTGCTGGGTTGACTTGACGCGATGAGGTCCCAAATACTCATTGCAAGGCTTTCATCCGTGGCAGCATTGATGAGAGTCTCTCGCAAACAGGTAGTGCTAGCGATTTCAGGACCGATGGGCGACTGTCTGGGGTCGCAATGCAAATCCAGGATCAGGGCGTGCAGCTGTGTGAATTGACCGAGTGCTCTGTATATGTTGCACTCCCGGTGATTGCCTCCTTGGCGCTTGATCTGGAGCCGGAGTTCCTGCAAGTTTGGGCAACAGTCTACTAGCTGAGAAATATGTTGACTGGCTAAAACTGGGTACTTGTATCCGTTATCGTATAGCGACCTCCATGGACGTCCTTCCTCCGATGCCTCAATTGCAAGGCCCTGCAATGATGAGCCATGGTGCTGAAGGATGGGATCGAGAGAAGAAGTCCTGCGTAAGCCGCGCAGACACAGGAACCTCACCGGAGCAAAAGCTCGGACTGCTGCCACCATCTCATTGTCATCCGCATTGACTTCTTCGTTGCGTTTGGTCCATGGATCCATGTCAACAAACAGCCGATCTAAGCTGTGGAGAAGCGACGCAGCTTGTATCAGCAAGCTCGGGTTGGAGTAGACGGACATATCCAACGAGCGGAGCCGAGATAGGTCGACAAGTTTCCCTAGTTTCAGCAGAATCTCCTCCAACGGCCCGTGTCCAGATCCGAAGTGCAATGAGAGTGAGTCCAAACAAGCTGCCGGGACGGGCTTAAAAGTAGTGGAGAAGTCCTTCCATTCCTGTTTGATTTTGATGATAGAACCATCGTTGGATGCAATGTTAGCCTGTATGGCTAAACGCTTTAGGTTTCGACCCATGCAGACAAAGGGAAGAAGCTCGTCTAGGTGAACAAATCCTTGACCTCCATTGGGATCGCTTGCAGTAAAGTAATTCACGGCAAAAGTATGGAGACCTGGGGACTGGAGTATACTAATCTCAAATGGATCATCCATGGAGGCTCTGTATCCAGGGTCAGGCATTCCCCGGCCCGGTACATCAATGCTCAAGTCCTGAAAGAACCAGATGTTCACCCTGCACCTGGGATGATACTGGCAGATGACCTGATGAACGGGTGCAGGGAACCTGTTGTGTGCTGAGTAATTCAGCTCTTCTAGGTGCTCAAGACGCGCGATCAACGACACGAGCGGCTGCCACTCCTTCTCCGAATAGTAATCGACACTCAGATTCAGGAATCTGAGATCCGAGTCGATAGATTCGCCGAGCCGGTGTGCCAGGAACGTGTCCCGGTGAGCTGGCGGAATGTAGTCGGCAAACTCCATCCCCCAGTCTTTAACCTGCCAGAGACCCCTTCCATTTTTGGTCTGGATATACGGTTCATAAAGGCAAACCACATCCAACTTACGGGCATACTTGAGAAACGTCTGCCCCATTCCACCATGATCAACCTTTGATGCGGTCTCCTGGAGCCCAGCCAGGTCTCGGAATTTTACTCTGAGTGATTCGAACAAAAATGGAGCCACTAGGTCACTCCACAGTCTGTTGGTTAATCTGAGCTGCGGAAGATCGCCTGGGGAGTCTGTTTTGATCTGGATTTTGTTAGTATGCTGAGAACACAGATAGCAGTAGACGAAGACAGACGATGAAACAAATGTGTCGCACGATCTCGATGGGAAGATCCTCCATGGTGTTGTAGAGTCGCGGACGTGGTGAGAAATGCGCTAATGTGGCTGGCAACGTGCCACTTATTTCTTGCCCCCAGGGAAGTTTACCTTAGTCCTTACTCCTTAGGCATCTTTACTCAAAATCACGTGTGTTAATCTATCAATGCCAACTTCTTGAGATTGTGAATTTAGCCTATTCTCCTCATATTTCATCTAGTTGCTCATCTTTAATCTGGGGCCTTGGGGCTCGGGTCTATCTTAGCCAAAGTCCCCAGTGTTCTCCGCAGCATACATTCTGTCAGACGCTTTTGGACTCTCAAAGGATTTCCATGATTCTATGCAATAGCGCGAGATGAACTTCGTTATATATCAAAACGCTCAGCTAAAAAGGTGTCTAGACGACCATCTCTCACTATTAGAGATGATAGCAGTAGAGTCAATACAGCAGGGATACAACACTCTATACATTTGGACCTAATTGTACCCTCCGCCTCCTGCGCAAATCATCAGGGAAAGATTGTATGGTCATGATGAACAATGGCAAATGCGTACCCCGATAGCTGGTCAAGGCTGCCCAGTACCAATGGTTTCACTGGGTTCTGGTCAGGTTGGCCCTCCCACACTTCTCGCATCTCGCTGATCTTGTCATGGATCCAGTCATATGAACGTTTAAGCTGGAATTGCATGTAATCATGCCACCATTCATCCCAGGCCGCGACGAAGAGGCTTGTCCCTCCATTATACTCCCTATCTACTTCTCGGAAAACCTTGCGTAGATTCGACACAATTTCCACAAAGGAGTCAGAGACCTCTTCGTCGTTCAGATAATGCCAAACGGCAATGGCAGCCTTGATTAATTTGAGCGGTATCCCAGGTAAAGTCGTATCATGGACAAAAGTGGTCCACTTGTTCGCTGCAACGAGATTCTTGTTACCCATAATCTGTTCACGCAGCAAGAGAGATAGACATCAGCAGACATCCACAATAGATATAGGAAGGGAACAAATACCCGTGCTTTCATCCCGTTGACTGGCTTCTCGAGCAGGTAGAAATTGTCTTTGTTTGTCGTGGTGCCAAGGGCCGCCATGATTCGCCATGCTGGCTGACTGCTCTTTCGAAAAGGATCGGAGGAATAAAGCGGGCTGTTAGTACGAAGGATGGTCGAATACAGACCGTTTATGGTGGTAGCCAGAAAAAAAGTGCAATCGATGGGATGGAAGTTTGGCACTTTGCCGGAGGCCAGTGTTGCGCCAGTTGCATACTCGAAGAAAAGAGGAATGAGCTGAAGCTCGAGCACATGCTCGGTATCAAAGAAGTCACCAGTCTTGATCATCGGGTCCACCAGGGGGTTTGCGCAGTCAGCTCGAACCTGGTAAGCTCGCGCCCGTTGGAACTGAGTGTCGGTTGATTTCCATTTCCCGGCGCTTGGGTAAGGACGTGGCAAGATCTTCAAGTCCGAGAGATAAGTCCCGGATGCAGCACACCAGACCCTGTATGTCTTGGGACTGGCGCGTTTGTCAAGGACACCAACAGATCGCTCGGTCAGGTCCGGGTCATCGCTATCGTCAGCATTACCCTCGAGTTCCTCAGTCCGGCATAGATCAGGATCAGCACCTTCATCGCAGGGATCGCCCAGACACATGGCTGGATTCTGGTTTTTAGCCATAGCGCTCCATGCTGCAGGTCGACAGAGAATGTTCTGTGCAACGAATTCAGCACCCAAATCGTACCAAATTTTCAATCCTAGGACATAGGGCCTCAGGAACTTCAGCTCCAGGCCGAGGTAGTTATTAGATTTTGCCCAGTTATCCCAGTCGCCAGCCTCGAGCGTTTCCTTCGCATTCATCGAGTTCTCGTCGGTTTTCAGGAGCACCGTCAGTATGGGAATCAACAGCTGCAGTTTTTTGTAGCCGTCATCGACATCTCTTTGCACAACAGAAGAGGCCACCAAGCTCGCTCCATCCCAGCTGGCTCTGTCCCAATCTGTGATCAAGATATCTCTCGTAACCATTGTGCTGGATTGATCGTCCGGGCCCCCTGAGCCCAGCGGACACACTCCATTCACCAGGTAACTTTTAAGGGCATCTGCGAACTGTTGCATCTCCGGGTTCGTTCGCCCAGTGGTGGTGTAGTAATTGTCATCGCAACAAAACGCACGTATGCCGTGCGAGCAGGTTTCATCCGTGTCGTACGTTGCAAGCCGGACCTTGTCTGCGGGGCAAGAATTCATACAGAACGTGGACGGTTGGCCCGCAGGAGGGGAGTCGACCGACCTGTACCAAGCACAGTTACCCCAGGTCTTCTTTTCCTTGCTCGAGTCGTAGCATAGCTTCCGCTCTTCTTGTTTGACACGTTGCAGGGTGTCGTTGAAGGTAAGCTTGCACCAACTGTCGCCGCTTCCTGAGCTGGCGAGCGCCAGTGTCTCAGTTTTACCATCCTGCACAACTGGACATTTCCCAGCAGCACAGTCCGGAAAATTGGACCATTGTAACGTGCTGTACAGCTCAGTTGAGTCCTTTCCGCTCTCACAGCATGCGGCCTGATACTTCCCCTTGTTGCAGAGATTTCCTGTAAGGGAGCCGATTTCGAACATGCCGCGTGGACAGGTCGGGTCGCAGTTTCCGTTATTGTGTGTATACCAACCACAGCGGGGTACACGTTCTTTAGGACAGCAGAGGGTATGTACGGTGCCACCGAGACACGTAGTGCCCTCGATCATCAGCTCATCACCTCGATATCCTGGGTCCGAACGCTTGACTGCGACATAATCACCAGTGCAGGTTTGCCCGCAATTAGTCCACTTGCACTGCCTCTGCTTCTCTTCGGTATATACCGTAAGCCCGTTGGGCGTAACACTGCTGTTGACTACGACAAAAGACGCTGGCTGGTAATGTGGGACCGCTCCCGACAATGCTCTGGAGTACGTCCCGTTATTTGTGTCATGACTGACAGCCCATACCATGATACCGCCTAGGCATGTCTTTCGGGCAAACTCCATCTTGAGCTTAAAGGTTGCATCATCATCATACGACGCCCACTGGTTATCCCAGGAGAGTAACTGAACGGCAGCATCCTTGTCCAATGTGGGGTTGAGACTTTTGCTGGCTCGAATGTCGTCAATCTCACTGTTGAGCAACACACCAGTCTGGCCGCTGCATGGTCCAGCGTCGGAACCAGATGCGAAAAGACAACCTGGGGACCTGCAATTGGTGTCCTGAACGGTAAATGCACGGCTGTAGAAAGCTAACCCTAAAACGACCTTGTCTGGACTAATTCGATTTCTCCAAAGTAGGTCCATTGCTGCAGTGATCTCGGTCAGGTTTGTATGCGCATCCAGATATTCGCCGGTCCACTTATTCCCTGTGAAAGATGAATTAGCCACAGATCTGACATGATATGTCACACGGTAGGGTCGATAGGGCTGCAACATGCCTTTATCCCAGGTGCCGTGAAGGTCGTAAGACATGTAGTTGAAATAGTCGACGTGTTTGGCTAGCTCCTTGATATCAAAATGCTGTAAGTACCAGTAGGATGTTGGCAGAGTCAGGCTGATCTCTGCACCGGTCGAAGTACCTTGCAGCGCGCTTTTCAGGTTTGCCATGAATTTCGGAAAATTTGCAAAGTCTGTTGGACGGCCACCGCGATCCACATCCACTGGATATTCCCAGTCAATGTCTACGCCGTCAAACCCATAGGTCGACATGAAGGAGGCCAGAGATTTGAAAAACTTCCTCTGCTTGTCCTCCGAGGCTGCTAGGTCAGAGAAGACAGACGCAGTCGGGCCTGGATCATTGAAACTCCAGCCACCAATGGCTATGTTGACTTTCAGATTTGCCTGGTTAGACTTCAAGCCGGTCAACCTTTTCATTAATTTGACCTCGTTAGGATGTGGGGCAAGGACTTCGTATGTTTCTGGATTGATGGTTGCGAACGCGTAGTTAAGGTGCGTATAGATGCCTCGGGGAATCTGCTCTGGCCAAATCGCGTGGCATGGTCTGCTCGTTGCCCAGCCTTCGTAATATCCTACGACTCGGGAAAGGCTGTTCCCATCATCGCATGACGGCCTAGTGACTTTTCTATTGCCACAGAACTCCTGCGTCGTGCCGCAGAACCCGTATTGGCTGCAGCAGACGTTCAATGGACAGGTGGTGGAATTTGCATATTTCTCACCCCAAGTTCCAGGATCACACTCTGACTTCCTTTCGCAGGACGAGACGCATGATTCCTTGCCACAATCTGGTCTTAGTGTCAGCGAACTCGTTACCAATCTTGTCCCCGTGCATGACCTAGAAGACCGGGGGAGGGTTCAAGAAGGATGGGCAAAAAAGCGCAACGATGCGAAGAGACCAAGTGCATCAATGAACAGGGAATCCCTAGCTAGTAATTCTTGCGCAGAACATATCGGCTAACTTGGACTTACAGTCAGGCCCAAAACCACAAACCCCGAATTTGGAACAGCAGCCGATTGCACAGGGCTTGTTTGCACTACATTGGGTAGTGGCCTCATAGTCGCAATTGGCAACGCACACGTCGGGTCCCTTGACATAGATGCAACGTTAGAAATTCCCAGAAGGATATATTTCCTCCATCAACAAAATGAGAGACGTACGCAATGGTCCTGTCCCGTCCCGCAATAGCCATATTTAGAGCAGCAACCCGTTGCACAGGGATTGGAAGCACTGCAATCCTGCGCAACCACCTCAATCAAGACATATGTAAGAATGAAGAGAGTCCATATTCTTCTCAGGAAACCCATGGTGAAATGAATAATTCAAGCCTTGGGTACGAAGGGCTGAGAAACTCGTGGAGCCATTGCAAAGGGTTATTTGGATGCTTTATACTACTACTACCTACTTAGTATCCAGAATCCTGCATGGGCCCCTGAAGGTCCGATCAGAAGGACGGAGTCTATGTCGGCCGAATTCTAGCTTGCTCGCTAATTTGCATGTCTACTAGGTTGTTCGCTCACAGGGGACACAACTTTCAGAGCGAGAAGTGCATTCCAATTCCGTAGACGAGGGCCGGAGGCATTTTCGTCGCTATGTCTTGCGGGGGCACATTATGGCGGCACTGACTTTCTTGATGTGGGCTCCTTTGGCTGCAGCTTGAAACGCTTGAAATTGCCTGAAAGGAGACGTGGAAATATCACTGCAAAGGTAGATTACTATTCATATTGCACTTATCACGGCGCTATGCTGCGCAAGCCACTTCACACTCCGAGATGACTGGCAGTACCACGATTGTGATAATATCACGTCGAGACTAAGTATAATTAGTTGCAGCGAGATTATGGAGCACTGCAAATGGAGTCAATGCTTCATGCTTGTCATCTTGTTCAGTAGTGAACGTTGACTCCGCTGAATATATTGATATGCTCAATAATCTTGAGACCCATTTGCTCCACTCGTTTATCTTGGTCGTGATATATTGCTATTTAGCCTTAATGTGTTATCCCTCGCAAGCCAGCGAACAGGTACTCTAGGCGCAGATATTTGCTTCCTATCATGGTAAAGAGTAGTGCTAGTAATACCAATGTAACATTGGTTAGCAGACCCTTGGAAGTGGTGAAATTGTCAAAGAGAAAGCCCGGCCATCGGCTCAGGTGCCCGAAAAGTCAAGGCATTAAAATCACTGTCACATGCCTCCAGTAGTCTACCCTGTGGTTCAGGGGTTATTACTCCGTACTAGTACTAGATATTGGTTGCTACTTGCGTCGTATTGTGACTGTTGTCTTTGTTCCTGCAGATGCCCAGACACCCCGCGTATCTTGGCTTAATATACGGGGAGGTTAGACCCTCAACGGGGCCTAGTTGGGCAGAAGGATTGGACAGGAGTCTATCCAAGGATTAGACCCTGTCAATCATACAATTGCTTCCTACTACTTAGCTCCTGGAGACTGGTGCCTGGACCACATTCCGACCTGTTGTACCTAGTCTTGACAAAGTTGGAGTTATCTGAATCTATCATTCTATTCGCAGTGTTTCACTCTCACAGTCTCATCACACATGATTGCCCCTGTACTAGTACCTTATATCTACCACACCCTTGTCTAGAAGGTTATTTAGATTTATTTTGTTCTAAATGAACCGTAGGTCTGCTGATTAGATAGACTTAAGCGAAGCGAGCCTTACCCTCTGTCGCTCATCTCCGGGAGTTTCCTAGATCATCCAAATTGCGCAGTCATTGGACAACCAAAATAACAGCATGGCTCGAACCGCGGAGATCTTTGGTCAATCTGACAGCTAATCTGCAGGTACTATGCTTGGAGGCGCAAACCATTTTAATTGCAATCTCTAGCAATACCACCCAACGTGCTCATCTTGCACTGTGCTCGGCTCGCATGACCATTGTGATGGATAGTTCATTTCCAATACTGCCTAGACGGCAAGCGTTTGATACTATTGGAGTCGGGCTAGCCTGTTGAGAGTATCATGCTCATATCACAGCGCTTCAAACTCATATACAAGACCAACTTAGGCGGAACACTGCCGTTGTATCCGAAGGGGGTGGGATAGTTCGAACTAGGTCCAGAATGCTCTTTAGGAGAACATGCAATTACAACCAGGAGGGGATCCAAATTCTTCCACTATGACCGAGTAAAACGGGCCAGCATTGTCTCCAGGCACATGCAAGTACTTTTAGACATACCTTCTCCCTGAGTGCTCATCCATTTCTTAATTCCTTGACAGCTGCAACCTCCTGAACTAAACACACAGCTCCAGGATGGTTCGACTTCACGGGCTCTTGCAGTGTGAGCAAAAACTTATTCTCTTTCTGTTTCTTCTTCTCTGTCTTTTGAGCCCTGTCTATGGCTCGAGCCATATCCATGAAACTCTGCACCACCAGCACCAAAAGCGGCGCAATGGAGCAGAACCATCTGCGACTGCGCCAATCACCGTGTCTCTGCCTTCTGTTATCCCATCAAGCCTGTCTGAAGCTGAGAGACTCATTCAAAAGGCGCAGCAGGCGCTCTCAGTGATGAACAAAGGGAGACTGGCATATCCTCAGTGGAATTCGTACCAGTTTCAACCTGACTCGGATGGATTTCAGCCGGCTCCCACACTGGATTATAACAACGATCTTCCGGTAGAAGCAGCTGATATTAGGCTGAACGCAACGAAGAGAAGCAATGAAGGTAGCAAGCAGTTCATGTACACCATCTCCCCGGAGCTTGCTGAAGCTGCTCGACTCGTGGCGGAAGCCTCTCCGCTGCCGCTGCCAGGAGATTATGGGGTTGACATAGGAAAAGTCATCGGGCAGTACAGAGTCCAAAAGACAAATGACACTAATATTCCCCAACAACAATATCTCAAGCCGAATGGGCTCGACGGATACGTGCCTGCGGTAACAACGTCACAGCCAGCGCTAGAGAGAACCGAACTCAGGAAACGAGCCACCAACGATTTTTGGCTTACAACAATGGAGCAGAGGGGTTCTAGTCCATTTGCACCTGCAGGATACAAAGTCAGTGTTCCCGCATGTGATGCACTTAACCAATTTTACTAATGGGTTCGATCTTCATAGGTGTGGAGAAATGTCAAGGACTACGGTGCAAAAGGTAAGAGTGTCCAGTTTCAAGTCCATGGATGAGCTCTACTGATTCCCTGCAAGGTGATGGTGTCACTGATGATACTGCGGCTATCAACAAAGCTATATCTGATGGAGGACGTTGTGGAGCCGAGTGTGGTTCAAGCACAATTTATCCAGCATTTATCTATTTCCCCTCTGGCACATACCTTGTCAGCTCGCCGATTATACAGTACTACAACACTGAGTTCTATGGAAATGTATGCCACCACTCACAGAAAGACTTCTTCCATCATGCACTTGCTCACCTCTTTGGTAGCCATTTGACTACCCAACCATTCTGGCGGCGTCAAGTTTTGTTGGCCTTGGTGTTATAACCTCGGATGTCTATACAGGGGACAACACGCAGTGGTAGGTTTGCCTGACGATGCTCATCGAGTCTGCAATCTCTGATAACCTATCCAGGTACCTGAACACCAACAATTTCTTGAGATCTATCCGCAATTTCAAGATGGACATTACTCGGACGAATCCACTTGCATACGTCTGTGCAATCCATTGGCAGGTTGCGCAGGGGACATCGCTTGAGAATATCATATTCTATATGATGCAAGACAACATCACGACCCAGCAGGTGAGGCTACACAAGTCATTCGTCTTCTACGAGTATAGTTCCTGACCACATGCTAGGGTATCTACATGGAGAATGGCAGCGGTGGCTTTCTCACAAACCTCACCTTCGTCGGAGGTAACTTTGGGTACGTCGAAGGGACATCTTTTGCTTGACTACATCACTTTACTGACGATGGTTCAGGGCATATTTCGGTAACCAACAGTTTACTACATCGCATCTTTCATTTATAAATTGCAAAACCGCCTTGCAAATCCACTGGGACTGGGCTTGGACCATGCAGGATGTGGTGATCACTAACTGCACTAATGGTATTGTCATCGTTGGTGGAGTAAGTTTCTCTCTGCAGCACTGGTTACTGTACTTAAGATTGTTTCGTTATCCCTAACTCTGTCGCCAGGCTGGTGGTCCTCAAGGCACAGGACAGTCGGTGGGATCATTAATCATCCTCGACGCAGTCATAGCGTTCACAAAGACTGGGATCGTCACATCTCTCTTTGCGGAAAATTCGACTTCCTTCCTCCTCCAGAATGCGGCTTTTATTTCTGTGGACACTGCTATCCTGGATAACGTCAAGAGTAAAACACTAATGTCTGGCGGCCCTTATGTAACAGTGGAATCATGGGGATTTGGGCAAGTCACATCACGCACCACCGGTACCTTTATGAACGGCCAGAACATTCCTGCGATGAATCGAAGCAGCGCTCTAACTCGTGACGGGCTTGTGGTCCCGAGCTTCTTTCAGCGGCGTCGACCAACCTACAGGGACATTGGCATGAGCCAGATCATCGATGTAAAAGCCTGGGGAGCTGCTGGGGATGGCAAATCAGATGATACTGCTGTGCTGAACAGTATCTTGGATAGGGCTGCGAACATGTCATCCATTGTCTTCTTCCCATTTGGAGTCTATGTCATCAAGGACACTCTCCATATACCCCTTGGCTCTCGAATAATTGGCCAAGCATGGTCCCAGATCATGGCTACTGGTCCAAAATTTCAAGAAGAGAAGAAGCCTCGGGTTGCAGTCCAGGTCGGTCGCAGTGGTGATGTCGGAATTATCGAGATCCAAAGCCTGATGTTCACTGTATCTGGGCCCACGGCAGGTGCTGTTCTGCTTGAGTGGAATGTCCATGAATCGTCCCAAGGTTCTGCAGGAATGTGGGGTACGTTCAATATCTTCACGCATTTTGAAGAACAAAAGCTCACTGTACTTTCTGAAATAGACTCACATTTCCGGGTTGGAGGCGCCATTGGATCCGATTTGCAAGCGAGCAACTGTCCGAAGAAAAGCGGCACAGTTAATGAGAAATGTAAGGCGGCGTCACTTATGCTGCATCTAACTCCTCATTCCTCAGCCTATCTAGAGAATATCTGGGTGTGGACTGCAGATCATGACCTAGATATTACTAGTCAGGAGCAGATTGACGTCTATGCCGCACGGGGCATTTTGGTTGAAAGTCAAGGCCCTACCTGGATGTATGGAACAGCTTCAGAGCATCATGTCCTCTACCAGTACCAAATCTCCGAGGCTAAGGATCTCTTCTTGAGCATGATCCAGACGGAATCGCCATATTTTCAGCCTTCGCCAAAGGCCCCGACGCCCTTCACCACCGGCCTGTTCCCCAGTGATCCTACCTTCTCATCATGCGATTCTCATTCCCAGACATGTGCTGTTTCCTGGGCTCTACGTATTCTTGATTCTAGCTCAATCTACGTGATGGGAGCAGGTTAGTGAAATCGCCTATGGTGTACGAGAAACTGTGCTTGCTAACCATTGACAAAGGCCTCTATAGTTGGTTCTCTGACTATACGCAAGATTGTTTAATAACCGCCAACTGTCAGCAGCGGGGCGTTGAGATCTCCCAGAGCACCGACGCCTGGATTTACAATCTGGTCACCAAGGGCATCGTGGAGATGGTGAGTCCAGTGAATGAGAATGCCACCCTCTCCGCGGCCAACGTCAATGGTTTCATGTCCTCGATACTGGCATGGATTCGCGAGGGCAACAGCATAATTGGTAAAAGGAAGTTCCCTGGATTTCAGCTCTACGAGCCTGAATGGCTCGTGGGTCTGAATCTTACCGAAACTTGCAAGACTGCGCTCACCCAAAAGATTCTTTGCCATAGCTACCTCGAAAAGTTTCGATCGCCTGTAGTTGGCCAGTACATTGAGAATAGTACTCTTGCGGACGGAGTCTGCGACAAGGGATGTGGTGAGAGTCTCAAGAGCTGGTTCGATAATGTGTCCACTGCCTGTGCAAACCAGTATATCAACAAAGCAGTGGCGACGGAGCTGGGCGGGTATATGTACGCTGGATATAATCTGACGTGTCTGAAGGATCCGGGCACAGGCAGATACTGTCCCGACATTGTCAGTCATTTCACTGTGGTCAATAACGTTGCCTCGATGACCCTATTCGAAATGTGTTCATTCTGCTTCACAACTATGTTACAGATGAGACAGGCCAGTCTATACTCACCGTACAGTGAGAAAGATCGATTTGATCTAGAACAATGGGTTAAGCCTACATGTGGTCTCAAAGGGCCGACAAATCTGCACGACTCACTGTTCCTAGAAGAACCAGCCCCCACACCCATCTGTCTGTCGAATCTCACCTACACTGTCCAGCGCGGAGACACATGCGATTCCATTGCCTTGAAATACCAGGTGGCATCTGCCGCCATCCAAATCGGCAACCCCATGCTGGTCTACAACTGCTCAGAGCTTGTGGTCGGCCGCCAGCTATGCATGCCGCTGAATTGTGGCCATCAATACATGCTGCAGAATAACGACACCTGCTATTCGGTCGAACGAGCCCAGTCCCTCTGGTACGGCGACGTCAGGAAGTACAATCCCTGGATCAACTCCGAATGCAGTAACCTTCAATCCACGCGCGAGGTCCACGGCAGCATCATCTGTCTTTCCCCGCAGGGGGGAATCTACAATGACACTCAAATCCATCCGAACCTCGGCGCTAAATCTCCCTGGTCAAACTCAGGTTACACCCAATCCACTCAGTACCCGCCCGATGGCTTCCCCGTTGCCAAGGGCACGACACTCTTCTGTGGTCGTTGGCATACAGTTGTGAGGGGAGATTCCTGCCGCAGTATCTGCGTCGCAGACGGAATCCCCTCAACCTTATTCATGGACGTCAACCCATCATTGTCCAGGACTGATTGCGACGGATCTCTGATCGAGGGAACGACTTATTGCACGGGCCCAGACACTCACTGGGATGATACGGATTTCTGGGATCCCGATGACTACATTATCTTGGATTGAACGGTACGGCTGTTGCCAGTTTGTCGAGGCTTGTCGTGTCGTGTATTCAGTGCCGTAGAAGAATGAGGTTAAATGAGTAGGTCCCTACCAGATCACATATAGCGCAAGAATACCAGAAGAAGTTGACGTATAGTAGTAACCCTTTTCTCTTAAGATAGTTAGATAATATTTAATAATAAAATATGCTATATTATAGAATATACATCTTATAACGGCGGCCACTATATAACATGTAGCAGAACAACTTATAGGTATATACAGATTAGATAAAGCATAAAAATTACATATCCCGCATGCAACACCAGCCATCACCAAATACAGGTTAAAATGGCCGAATTTGTGCGACTGGGCACTAATTACCTCCAAAGTATGTTTGCTTTTATCCTCTCACGCTGACCTGCAGGCTGCCAATTGAATTACCCCACGTTTCAGCGCCTGATCGGGACTATATGGGCCTCGATTGCCTGCCCTATTGATCGTCGGAGAAAGCATCAAAGTTTAATGCTCACGGCGGATAAAACTCTTCTTATCTGTCTACGAGCATCTGCTGCGCCGTCATGACTTCTCGTTCGTCCTCGTCCTTTTTCTCCCGCTTGAGGCATAAAGGTTCCAAGAAGAAGGGTGATCTTTCAGATGAGGTGCCTCCGGCCAATGCCAAAACAACATCCCACAAAACTATCGATGATCTTCCTCAAAATGCTGATCCCGGTGCTGTTACGACGGCCCCACCTTCTGGAAGCAAAGAAATGATCCACAGTATAGCTGAGGGTCTGTGGAACGCGGCGTACAACGGCCTGAAAGTTGAGGAAAAGGAGCTGGTTGACGCCTACGAGAGGATACTGTCTCGTGAACTCGATGATCCATCCTCTTCGGATGCAGAAAGCAATAAGATTGAACAGAGAGATCCTCAGAAGAGGCAGTTACAGATGGAACAACTCATCCGAGTCGGTATGAAGAAGTTAGAACGAGGAGACAAGGTGAAGTTGGGTACTGGGGAAGCGATGCAGGGCGTTCTTGCTTTGAATAATGTCATTGGGGCGGCGCTGCAGCCAGTTCCCCAAGCAGCTCTTGCCTGGGTAGGGGTTTCCTTTGCTTTACAGGTGAGTTTCTGTATCTATAGGTGGCTTCCTCTCTGGGGAACGTTCTCTTATCCATGAATAGATACTTGTTAACCCGACGACGGAAACTACCGCGAATCGTGAGGGAATCAGTTATGTCGCTGCGCGGATGGCCTGGTATTGCGAGCTGGCGGAACTACTGCTCAGGGAGAACACAGTGGATGGGGGCTTGTCTGCAGGCCTGCGTTGCAAGTTGGAGGGTCGATTGATCGATCTGTACAAACTGCTCCTATCGTACCTCATGAAGAGTGTCTGTTCTATCTATCGGAATCGCGTTGTTAACTACCTCCAGGACATGATCAAGCTCAATGACTGGGACGGCAACTTGAAGGCGATTCAAACCGCTGAAAAAACAGTTCAGCAGGATTCTGCCAACTACAATACCCAACAGATAAAATCCCATCTGGAACAGCTGGTTAGTTTTGCTCAAAATCAAGAGACGGAACTTCTCTCCAACCTCGAGCACGCACTTCAGAATCAGACCAAGCTGCAGAAGGAGATGAAAGACAAGGAAGAGGACAACAGGTTGCTGAAGGACCTTTGTCTGACCGACCCCAGAGATGATATCGCACGTATTGAACAAACCAAGGGCCGGCTACTTGAGGGCTCGTGTGCTTGGATTCTTGAGCGTCAGGATTTTATCGACTGGAGAGACGGAGATGGATCTGGCCAGTACTGGATCAAAGGCGGGCCAGGTATGGGCAAGACGATGCTTTTGATTGGCATTATCCAGGACATGCTGCGGACGGCACAGGACACCGGCCAAGTGTCCTTCTTTCTCTGCCAGAATACCGACCCGAAACTCAATACAGCGACAGCTATACTCCGAGGTCTCGTCTATCAACTTGCTTTACAGGAACGAGCTCTTATACAGTATATCCGCTCAGACTACGACAGCCGGGGACGCTTGCTGTTTGAGGATTCCAATGCATTCTTTGCGTTGTCGAGGATTTTGTCCAGAATGCTCAATCACCCAAACCTCCCCAAGGTCTATTTTATTATTGACGCACTGGACGAGTGTCAGACGGATTTGCAACCATTACTTAAGCTCGTTACAGGCCATGCCTTATCGTCACGGTTGCGGTGTCTTATATCCAGTCGACCCAGAGACGAGATCAGGAGTCTCCTAGGCGTCAGCGGCTGCTGCGCCGAGCTAGACCTTGATGAAAATGCGCTGGAGAATGTAAAGACCGTGGTGAAAGCTTATATTGACTACGAGATAACAGAACTTACGCAGAGGAAAAGATACAGTGCGGAGCTCCAGCAAGAAGTAAAGGATTATCTCCAAATTCATGCGGATGGCACATTTCTCTGGGTGGCTCTGGTCTGCCAGCAACTACAGAAAACCTTTCTCTGGAAGACATTGTCCGTCTTGAAATCGTTCCCCTCAGGTTTGGAGCCTTTATATCAACGAATGATGGGGGAAATGCATCAGCTAAAGAAAGAATCACCGGAGACGTTTGATTATTGCCAACGTATCCTTGGGTCTATCACACTTGCCTTGCGGCCACTACATCTGACCGAGCTCGGTCTTCTGGCTGGACTTGAACTGGAACTTGCTGAAGATCAAGCATCTCTAGAGGAGATTGTTGGATTATGTGGCAACTTTCTAGTTGTCCGCAAAGGAATGATCTATTTTGTCCATCAATCAGCCAAGGATTACCTTACTACTCATGGATACAAGGAGATGTTCCCAAATGGCGACGCAGTTATCCACTCAGGCATTGTTTCGCGCGCGTTGGAGGACATGTCGAATACATTGTGTCGGGATATTTGGGATCTACATGAGCCCGGGTGCGCTGTGGAAGAGATTGAAGCTCCTGTTCCAGATCCGCTTCGATACGTTCGATACGCATGTACCTATTGGATCGATCACCTCTGTGAGCTCGACTCGCATACTCAACAGAGCTTGGGACTATGCGATAATGGCGCAGTCAGTGCATTTTTCCAGAGACATCTCCTCCATTGGCTGGAGGCTCTCAGTCTGCTACGGAGTATAACAAGTGCAGTGGAGGTGCTAGCAAAATTGGAAGAGTCTCTTACAGTAAGTTGCCGTCCTTGTGACTTTGTATAGCAGGTACACAGAAATTAATTCCGCGCGCAGAAAATACCTCGTGATTCCGCTCAGCTTCTCTCAATCGTTACAGATGCAAAGCATTTTGTCGATTATCATCAATATGTCATCGGGAACGCACCACTACAAGTGTACATTTCCGCTTTGGTCCTCAGCCCTTCGTCAAGTCAAGTCAAGGCCCTGTTTGAAGACCAAGCACCCTCGTGGATCAAAAAGGCACCACTTATGGATTCAGATTGGAAGTTGCACGTTCATATACTAAACAAGGATATAGGCATGCCGATCTCCGTCGCATTCTCTCCGGATGGACAATTCGTGGCATCGGGTTCCAGTGATACAACAATCCAGATATGGAACGCAAACACAAAGGCAGTTCAGCGGGTTCTGGACGGCCATAATGAACTCGTGTTCTCGCTGGCTTTCTCGCGCGATGGCAATTTACTAGCCTCCGGTTCGATCAAGATCTTCGTCTGGAACCGTCACACAGGGCAGGTAATAAAGACCTTGGAGGGCCATGGAGACCTTGTGCCATCGGTGGCATTCTCCCGCGACGACAAAATGTTGATTTCTGGCTCACACGACAACTCAGTACGCATATGGGATGTGCAGACAGGAAAACTCCTCCGAATCCTTGAAGGCCATACCGCCGCGGTGAGATGTGTTGTGGTTTCAGCGCATTCCCAGGTTGCGTCGTGTGGGGATGATGGTACAATCCGAATGTGGGACGCGAACACAGGAGCTCTGAGGCACATACTGGCACCTGATTTGGGCCACATCTCGTCTATATCATTCTCTCCTGACGGGAAATTCGTGGCCGCCGGCGCCGGCGCGACGCTACAAATATGGAATGTCCACCACGGACAGCTTCAGCAATCATTCCAGCGAGGCATCATACAGGCAAATTCTGTGGACTTTTCCCCGACCGGGCAACGCTTGGCCGTGGGATTCTGGGATGGAATTGTTCAAATATGGAGAATTGAAACTGGGTCACGGTCACTACTTCAAACATTGGAGGCAGGCGAATGGGTAGAGGCCGTCGCTTTCTCTGGTGACGGTCGCAGACTTGCAATTGCTTCCCAGGCGACAGTGCGTATATGGGATACTGAGATTCAAGTATCGCAGGGGACCCTGGCAGGCCACACGTCGCAGGTGGGGCCAATCACCGTGTCGCCTTGT
Source organism: Aspergillus fumigatiaffinis (assembly GCA_012656285.1). Lineage (NCBI taxonomy): Eukaryota > Fungi > Ascomycota > Eurotiomycetes > Eurotiales > Aspergillaceae > Aspergillus > Aspergillus fumigatiaffinis. The sequence goes on from JAAAPX010000165.1 coordinate 37,359, forward strand.
GGAAAGTGGTTAGCAACTGGGTCGCTAGACTGTGCTGTTGGTCTATGGGACCGAGCAACAGGGCTGCTCGTACGCACACTGAAAGGACATACATCCACAATCAACTGCGTGGAATTTTCCCCCGATGGAAAGTTCATAGCATCTGGGTCTAATGATTCGACGATTAGAATTTGGGATACCCAAACGGGCGATATAATACATATTTTTACTGGCCACTCCGACCATGTATATGCGTCTGTATTCTCGCCTGATGGAAGGAGAGTTGCGTCTGGATCTAAGGACAATACGATACGGATCTGGGACCCGTACACCGGGGTTTTGCAGAGAACCATAGAGACCTACTGGCCTTATGCGGTTGCCTGGTCTCAAAACGGACTGTTACTGGCATCAGGCTCCCGTGGGGCCGGTGTCCGTATATGGAACGCAGAGACAGGTGAGCTACAAGGCGAGCTACAAGGCAAGCCAGACCGCGACAGAATATGCGTGTCAGTTGCATTCTCTCATGACGGGCGTTACCTTGCCTGTGGCTTTGTCCCCAGTGAAATCGTGATATATAATGTAGAAACTGGAGTTCTGCAAGACGCCATTTACTTTAAAATGGTGCCTTCAAGCTTGAGGTTCAGCGAAGACGGTTCAAACCTCTTCACTAACTTCGGCAGCATTGCAATTGCATTGAACCAGACTCCCGCACATGCCCCAAAAGCGAACGCGAACGACGTCATGGATTTGACTGCCCGCCAGCATAGAGAAGCGAAATGGGTTGGATACGGCCTGAATTATGACATCTCCTGGATTACGTGGAATGGTAGAAGACTCCTCCGGCTACCGTTGGAATACCGAGACCGGGCGCATCTAGTCCAAGACCAGATGATTGCTCTTGCACATGGGTTGGGTCGGGTGATTATCTTTGAGTTTGCGGATGGTATATCGCCATTGTAATAGCCTGTCTTACTATGTCGTTGTCATTGAAATTAATGGAAATCCGGATAATTACAGCAGAAGATTGTCCAGTTAGAATCAAGTAGGCTCCTAAAAGCGAAACATCATCCAACAATACCAACGGCTGTATCAATCCATCGATATGAAGAACCCATCCTCATCCTAAACAGCAAGCGAACCTTCCTTTGAGTTCCCCCGGTCATCCCCTTCAACCAACCCCATCTCAGCCTTTGCAAACTCCCTCGTATGCACCCCTCGCTCAAACTAGATATCCAATCCCGTGCACGCCCATACCAGACAGCAGGCGCAAAGGGCGCCCCAGAAAATCCCAGATTTGCCACGCCAGTTCCATGCGTCCCGAGATTACGGGGAAGCATACAGGTCTGATGGTGGAATTATAGATAGATGTATAGATAAAGAGCATAGACCCGTGGCCCAAGACAGCGCGGATGAAGAAGCCAGGATAGAGATAAAGCCGACGACTCGCAAAATCAGCAAAATAGTAACCAGACCCGCGATATAGAGCGTGCGACGGCCGAAGTAGGTCATCATTGTCCAGGAGGCGAAGGCATAAAATAGACCCACTAGGTACCTGTCAAGATCAATTTGCAGCAGACTATCTATCATTCATGGCCTGTAAGGCTGTACAATCCCTGAAACATTCCCCAGCCTCTACTTCCTCCCTGAACATCCAAGAGATTGGGACATGCTGCTTTATTGCTTCTGAAGCAGTGAGACTGCATGGGCTTCCTCCCCTTATTCGCCGGAGCCCTGGACTACCACGGAGCCGAGAGCAGAGACTGCGTCTCCTGGTATCTGAAACTCTATAGTCTACCTGATCGAGCCTCAATTCACAGGAAGTGGCACCTGCAAAGGCAACACTAACTATATAATCATAAGCAGGTACAATTTCTCAACTAGGGAAAGTCCCCTATCCACTAATGATTAGTTACATATCAGGTGACAGTCTTTCAGCAATTATAGGCGCCATTTCCACATGCATGTGCAATAAAAATGCAGTGATGCCTGACCAGGTCAATCAGAATACATTATCTGGAGTCTGTGTTCATTGGTGTGCTTTTCCATTTGATATTGGCATCCATTAAGTCGGCCACGGAGGGTAGATTTAGGCACATTAAATGTCTTCGCAGCGCGACAAATACTCGGAATTTGCCCTTCTTTCAAAGCACATATTGTTAATTGAATCCTTCCCTCTTATTCCACTAAATTCTCAGAGGTTTAGTGTGATTCTATGGCATGGTAACTGTTTGGATAGATTCAATATTCAAACGCGTCGAAATTGGATGGTGGGCGTCTCGCCTGGGAATTTTACGTTATTTGATGGTGCTTGGATGGGTCCTGAAATAAGGTAGGATCGAGACGGGTTATCTAATCTAATAAAATTATAAAAACTATAACTAATAGTTCTAAATAAAGTTAAAGTAGTTTAGAGGTAGGAGAACTAAAACTACTAGTATATTTCCCTAAGCTAGGAACTAAAGTTAATCCACTCTAAGTTTAGTGGTTTGGTTATGCAATTCCAGTCCTTCCTACTTTTCCTTAAGCTTGAAAACCAGAGGTAGTGTAAGCCTAGGACTCACTAGCTGGTTATCAGGAAGCTCCGAGGCAGCCAGGAGCTTTGTTCAGAGGACTTGAATGGGTGAACTCTATTATTTACATATCATGACAACCTGGTGGATGCAACAAAGCACGAGAAGTAACTAAGAACGAAAAGTACAAATGTTGTGGGCGCCAGCGCTGTATTTTGTAGTTCAAAGTGTAAATCAGCGATATAACTGAGGCTTGACAGCGTTTCCGGTATTCGAGCTCGAGACCAACATGTGTCGACTTGTAGATGAATCGGCCAATTCGTGTTGTGCGTTGTCGGCCGGCAACTCCCTAAGCTGAGAACCGGTCAACTCAAATGGCCCCGGGATAGCCCATGCGACAGGCAGCTGCTGTGTCTCCATCAGCGAGCCTGTAGGTTGCACTCGACGCCGTCTCACAACAAGCACACCCGCAAGAATGGCACCAGCTACTATGGGAATCCCTAGCCCTAAGCCAACCCCGAGCCCGATCCTTTGTTTATTAGAGTCGTCGGAAGAGGGTCTGGAGGTGCTGGTGTCTGTAGGCTCAGACGATGATTGTGTCCGGTCGGATTGCGTAGAAGTGGAGGTGGGGAGGACAGATGTCATAGAAGAAGAAAATGTTGACTCGCCCAGTACATCCGCGATGGGGATTCGTTGATCATCGTTGCAGCATGCGTCAGAAGACATGGAACCGCAGCACCATTTCTTATCTTGTTGACATTGTGTCATGACAACATTATCACTCGCCGAGGCGCTAGGAACCTGTGAATGTGATTAACCTCACAAGGTCATAAGCAATAGTAATACCAAGATACAAGGATCCTATCCTAAGGTAGTAGATGAGCGTTGAGACGTACAGAAGAATTCGTACAGGCATTCTTCAGACAATACGGACTCGACCACGTCGAATCCGTACACGTTTCGCGCCAGTAAGTCGGAGAGTTCCCAGAGCAGCCTGTGCCATTGATATCACACCGATTCCGGCACAATCCATTAGGCAGACACTGATCGGGAACCCCCTGCCCGATATTGCAGCACATGCTGTCAGCCGTATCCAGTCGACATCGTTTGTACCCCTGATCGATAATTTCAGTCCCATTGGGGAAGTAGCAACCAGATTGTGCTTCGGCGTTTGACGCGAAAGAGACAATGAGAATCATCAACACGGTTGAGAGCCGCAGCAACATAATGATATTAACATATGCGGTCTCATAGGGTACTGTACAGTTGAAAAGGATGTCGTGGGATTTCCGGCAGCCGTGTTCGCGGAGGAGATATTTAAATGTTGAGAGCTGACAAGGCTGTGCCTGGCCCTGGCAAATGAATAAGCCACTGGGTCATTACAATTGGTAGGTCATTACCTGTCTGAGTAGCGCAGTCGAATCGGCCTTGGTGACAGGGATAGAGCAGGCTAAGACCTCACTCACCTGCTTAGCAGTGTTACCTGTGGCCCATGCTGGTCTAGTTTTGTCGAGGCTTGTCATGTTGTGTATTCAGAGCCATAGACATGACATTGAATGGATAATTGGCCCCTACCAGGTCGCATATAACGCAAGAGCGCATCCTTGATGGGTGCTCAAAAGAACAAGCTGCTTAACCATTGGAGGGAAAAGATAGCAAATATATACAACCCGCCTAGGAGACTTCGTCCATAATCATGGATAGCTCTTAGGAATGGAGTATACCATACCAACATACAATGTATTAGACCAGCCCAAACCACACACAGAGAGAGATGAGTCAATATTGAGCACCAGCTTATGCTAAAGCTATAAGCGTAAAGCTTCAATCAAGGCTCTACCTCAACCTGCTCCTCCCTCACCCAATGCCCGCTCTTCCCCCCCTTCTTCTCCAACAACTGCACCTCCCCAATCACCATCCCCTTATCCACAGCCTTCAACATATCATACACCGTCAACGCAGCCCCAACCGTCGCCGTCATCGCCTCCATTTCCACCCCCGTCCGGCCTGAACAACTAACCGTTGCTACCACCCGCATCGCCCCGTACTTCATCCTCTTCCTCGTCCCTGAGCTTGCTTGCGAACCTTGCAGAGGACTAGGAGTAGGATCAACAAGTTTAACATCAACCTCCACACCCGTAATCCCAATACTCGGATGGCACAGCGGGATGATATCCGGTGTTTTCTTGGCGGCCATTATCCCCGCGATGCGGGCGACGCTGAACACGTCGCCTTTCTTGGTGAGGCCCTTGCGGAGGAGCTCGTGTGGTCGAGCGTTGGAGAAGTGGACGAGGCAGCTTGCTGTTGCGGATCGGGCTGTGATGGGCTTTTCGGTGATTTGGGTCATGTGCACGGTTTGGGAGGGGGTGAGGTGCGGGAGGTCGGGGTCGGAAGTTGTTGGGAGGGATGGAGATGATGGAGCTGCTGGAGCTGTTTCTGGTTGGTTTTCGGGACGGGAGTCGGGAGGGTTGCTATTGCTACGCTTGTGATAGTAACGAGCCTGGAGTTTGAACGGCGAAGTGTGCAGGAGATGAAGGGGGGCATTGGCTGGTGTCGTATTTCTTTGATATTCACTATCTAAGCCTCCTATCAGCATGGTGGTACCAGACCGTTCTTATATTTCCAAATCAAATACATCATGTCACATCGTCAACTGAGTAAGAAAGCCAGACGCCAAATGTACGTTCATGAACATAACCAAAACATTGCAACGGGTATATGAAAGATGAAAGAACAGTCGCGCCTACCCACCAATAAGTATCATCGGCCGATTCTTCATATTCTTCAGTTCACCCATGCCAGCGTGTTTGGCCTTTTTGCGCTTAACCGCCATCCCGATCAGATCAAGAAGCTCTCGCTCTCTCTGATTGACCTCACCACCCTCGTCCTGGACGCGAGCGGCCGCTTCCGCAGTCTCAAGAAGCCGAAGTTCTTTTAGTGTAGTTTCATCAATCGGCTGACCATCATTCTCCTTCCGAATGATATCACGCAACGACACCTCCGTATTGCCGAACAGACAGACTTTCAGGTTCCCGTCGCTGGTGATCCGCAACCGATTGCAGGTGCCGCAGAAATTATGCGTCATACTCGTGATAAACCCAACCCGGCCCTGGAAGCCAGGGATCCGATACGTCTTGCTGGTATCGTTCTTGTGCCCGACCACCTTCTCCAGAGACGGGTACTTCTCCTGAATCACCGCCAGCATCTCCTGGTACGAGACCATCTTGCCCTGGCTCCACTTATTCCCATCAAAGGGCATGTACTCGATGAACCGCACCTCTATGGGACTGTCCCGCCCCAGCTCCACAAACGGAAGAATCTCCCGGTCGTTGATCCCCCGCATAACCACGCAGTTGATCTTCAACGTGATCCCCGCACCAGCCCGATTCAGCTCCAGAATGCGCTCGATGCTCTTCATCACCGCCTCAAACCCTTTTCTCCGTGTCATAATCTGAAACTGGAACGGGTCCAGCGTGTCCAGACTGAGATTCACACCCGTTAGCCCCGCCTCCACCATATCCTCCAGCTTCCGATGCAGCGAGATCCCGTTCGTCGTCAGACACAGCTCCCGCAGCCCGTTCCGCCGGAGCTCGCCGATCGACCGCATAAGCGGGACGATGTCCTTGCGGACTGTCGGCTCGCCGCCCGTCAGCCGGATCTTGGTCACGCCTTGCGAGACGAACAGCGACGATAGGTACACGATTTCCGGGGTGGTGAGGAGGTGCGCCGGTGGAGAGAGCGGAACGCCTTCCTCAGGCATGCAGTATAGACAGCGCAGGTTGCAGCGTTCGGTGATGCTGATGCGGAGGTAGTCATGTTGGCGGTTGAAGGTGTCGGTGAGGAAGTCGGAGAAGGGTCTTGCGGATCGGAGGGCGGTCCATTTTGCGGACGGTGAGGAGGGTGCGGAAAGGTTGAGAGGGTAAGTCGTGTCGTGGCTTGTTGTCGATGGTTCTACAGCTGCTGTGGCAATTCTGCTGTGTAGACGAACTCTTGGTACTAGCCGGCGATAACTGCGCGGCGAGAGCCGAAAGGCGGCTCTCCGCATGCCCAGGAGGGACTCGCTCATCCTGAGCAGAGATTTCTGCGCAAGGAGGACTTTGATGGAAAAGTTGTGTCCTGCATTTAGGGAGGGGAAAAGCCTCGAAGAAGTTCCAAGCAAGGTTGCATTGTGGGTTCTTATCAAGGAACAAGAAGAGTGACTCCAACTCCGCGGAATCGGCGACCCCCGCCATCACAGGGTAGCAGATTAGTCACCGCCATTATCATTCGCAGAATTACGGAGTTCTGCGGCATGATATCACGGGGTATCCATCTGCCTTGATCTCTGTGAGTTTAGTTGCGATGAGAGACATGGTTAGGTAATAATATGATAAGATGAATTACTACAGGCCCTAGGCAAGCTTTTCGACATGCTCTGATACGTGAACATCCTGCTTAATCTCCTCGATCTTCCGCGCCAGCTGCATCTTCTCATCCTGACCCTCGAAAAGGTACGTCAACTCCTCCAGCGTCGGCCCAGCAGTCTCCACGAAGAAGAAGTATACGACAGCGAAGATGATGGCGACCCATACACAGTAATAGATGTAAAACTTCCAGCCGATATTTTTCAGCCCAATGGGATTGACATACCCGCCAAAGATGGATGACACCTGGATCGTCAGCAAGACAAAGGCCCACGTCTTCGCGCGCATCTGGTATGTCACGATCTCCAAGGGGTACGTGACGATCAAATTGGTCCAGGCGAGAGTGTAAAAGGCCTGGAAAACAAAGATACAGGCGAGCACGAGTCGTCCCGCGGCCAGCGAACTAGTTTCCAGGTAGCGCTGCGCCGCAATGGTCCACACGATGAATGTGACCAGCACGCCTCCGGAGCCGGTAAGGAAGAAGAAGCGCCGCTTGAATCGGTCAATGATCAAGGTCACGGTGATCGCGACAATGTACTGCCACAAGGTGACCATGCCGTTCACCAGGGTTATCTCAAACTCGGTCTTCAAGCCAGTGTCCTTGAGGATCTGCGTAAGATAGTTTGACACGAGAAGGTTGCCCGAACTCTGACTGAAGACTGCAGTAGCAAAGCAGAGAAAGATCCGCTTGAGATTGGGCACGGAGGAGAAAAAGTCCTTCCACGTCAAGTTGTTCTCCGCTTCCTTTGCAATAGCCTGCTGGATCTCTGCGCATTCGAAATCAACTAGCTCGGAGTTGGGATCACATTCTCCGTGATATTTGACCAAGATCGCGCGAGCTTCTTGCACCCGACCCTTGGCAATCAGCCATCGAGGAGATTCCGGGCAAAACCAGATGAGGCAGAATTGATAGGCCGATGGAATGACCTGGACCAGGGTGGGCAGCCTCCACGACCATTGACTGTTGATGCGGTAGCATCCAAAAGTCGCCCAGGCACCGATCACATAGCCCAGAACGATGGAGGTATTGTAGAAAGTAGTGATCTGAACTCTTTCCTTGGGATGGGACAGCTCAGTCACCAGCACTGGGGCACCCATCTGGATGAGCGAGGAGCCCACGCCCAGCACAATCTTTCCACCGATATACATGTCTAGCGACGTGGCAAAGAACTCAATGAGCACCCCAACGATAATGATCACCGACCCTAAAGCCGTAGGAAGACGTCGCCCGAACTTATCCCCAATCCAGCTGAGAAAGATAAAAGGGATGACACCTCCAATCGCGTTGGCCGCACCAAAGAATCCCAATCTGGAACCGGTCGGGTGGCCGAACCTATCTTGCCAGGATTGCAAGACCTGCATGCCATTCGTCATCGACTGTATTCCATGTTAGTGGTGCTATAAAAACGGGAGAAGGAGTCTCACCCCATCAATGCCTAAAGCTGCACTCGCCAGGAGGGACGAGGTAAGCAGGAAGTAGAGTAAAATACCATTCTTCCGACGCCAGAAGGAGGGAATGGACTTTAGATCAATTGGTGATAAGATGCCATCGGCAGCATGGGCAGCAGCGGGTGCCATTATCACGACTCACGAGACTCGCGTCCCTCAGAAGATAAGGTATGATATGAGAAGATGCACAAGTTGGTGCCCCAGCGTGGATCAGCTCAGAATGCAGGACTTGCTCGCATCCTCTTATAGAATGGCCATCAGACCAGAAGTCATCCCGGAGTCATAACTATGCAAGCCACAGTCCATATTCGTGTCGTCTGATCCTGGAACAGACCAGGAAAAGAATTATCACGACGGATTTCTCCCCGTGGGGAACTCCACTTCTGCTGGGGAAAGTTTAGATTTCGGCGAAATATCAGGGGAATATCCAACGGAGAAATCACACCTGATGTATGCAGTATTTCGCCGACGATCATCATCTGCTGCCCCGCGGCCCCGCCGTCGTGGAGGATACTCCGCCATGAGATCTTGCTGACCGAAAATATCAAAGTATAAGTTAATTCTCTTGCTCGACGGCAATTGTGGCGCTCATAACCTTTCTGAGCCATCGTCCATGTGTGCGTTCCTTGATTCCTCCACTTAATCAGTCATGCCGTCTCCTACGCCTCTTCCCCCTCACTTTACCTGGGGCTTCGCAACAGCCGCCTACCAGATAGAAGGTGCTGTTGATGAAGACGGACGAGGAAAGTCCATCTGGGATACCTTCTGTCATCTGGAGCCCTCGCGGACCAAGGGTGCCAACGGCGATGTCGCCTGTGACCACTATCATCGGTATGAAGAGGACTTTGACCTACTCACACGATATGGCGCGAAAGAGTACAGATTCTCTATTTCCTGGTCGCGTATAATCCCCCTGGGAGGTCGAGAGGACCCAGTAAACGAAGCTGGTGTCGCATTTTACAATAAGCTCATTGATTCGCTGCTGGCGAGAGGCATCACACCGTGGGTTACCCTTTATCATTGGGACCTGCCGCAGGCGCTGCATGATAGATACGGGGGCTGGTTGAATGTGGATGAATCACAGAGAGATTTTGAGCGGTACGCAAGGGTCTGCTATGAACGGTTCGGTGACCGAGTCAAGAATTGGATTACCCTCAACGAGCCATGGATTGTGTCCATTTTCGTAAGACTCGTTCACTTCAAGATCAAAACTGTTAGCTGACTCTGCGTCCAGGGGTACGCAACCGGCGGCAATGCTCCTGGAAGAAGCAGTATAAATCCTCAATCGACTGAGGGTGACACCGCTACTGAGCCTTGGATTGTCGGGAAAGCACTCATCATGAGCCATGCCCGCGCCGCTGCCTTATACAACAGAGAGTTCCGGTCTGTCCAAAAAGGCAAGATAGGGATTTCGTTGAATGGGGACTACTATGAGCCTTGGAACGCCCAAGATGACCGGGATCGCGCTGCTGCAGAGCGTCGCATGGAATTTCACATTGGCTGGTTCGCCAATCCTGTCTTTCTGGCACGAGACTACCCAACCTGCATGCGAGAGCAACTTGGAAATCGCCTGCCTGAGTTTTCCCCCTCTGATTTTACACTCCTTCGTGAAGCAGAGAGTGATTTCTACGGGATGAACTATTATACATCCCAGTTCGCTCGGCATCGTGATCAACCTGCTTCTGAAACAGACTATATAGGCAATGTAGATGAGTTACAGGAGAACAGTGAAGGGACGTCAGTCGGCGAACCAAGTGGTATCCATTGGCTTCGCTCGTGCCCGGATAAGTTTCGCAAGCACCTCACGAGAGTCTATCGCCTGTACGGAAAGCCAATCTTCATCACCGAGAACGGATGCCCATGTCCTGGAGAGGATCGGATGACATGCGATGAGTCAGTGAATGACATGTATCGAATCCGGTATTTTGAGGATCATTTAGAGGCTGTGGGCTTGTCCGTCTATCAAGACGGTGCTGATATCAGAGGCTACTTTGCATGGTCGTTGCTGGATAATTTAGGTGAGCTCCTGACTATGCTTGAAGAGAAAATAGCGGCTGACTGTACCTCGCAGAATGGTCCGATGGTTATGGACCTCGATTCGGTGTGACATTCACCGATTATCAGACTCTGAAGAGAACGCCCAAGGAATCTGCTCTGTTGCTGAAACGCATTTTTGAAGAGCGAATGGGCGTCAGCGCCAAAGGACAGGCCGCATCAGCCCCTGAAGTGTTCCGAGCGGAGTTGTGAGCTTGATGATGGTATTACCAGAAGGTCGAGCTATTCCATATAACATGTATCCTCACGAAGGCCTTCTAAGGGTGTCTGAGGCTTTAGAATCCAGGCGAGTGAGGATGTCTAGAAGAATCGAAAGGTCGTTGCGTGCCCGTACCGACAGTGGAGAAGCCTCATATTGGTCTATTATCTCCAGCAGACTGGCGCCAATGAGCCTTATTTTCTCAACCTGCGGGCCTTTTAGCAAAATGCAGCAAATACATAAGCAATCAGAAACATACGCATGGCTCCCCATTTACCTGTAGGGACCAAAAGGGCGCTTCTCGAATCACTCGCAGCATGTCGCGAGCTATTTCCGTCTTCCTCAGTAATGACATATCGGGATGTTCGACTCCCGACGCGTAGTAGCCCAGATCTTCTAGCTTCTGATCGATAACCAATCTCAAGCAGTGAAGGGAGACATTGAGATTCGCCCACTGGATCACGTACTGCTTTCGGCGATGACTACTGTTATTGTTGGTTGATGCTAATAGAGTGTCGGTTTGTAAATACTGCGGCAACTTGTCCAGCGACGTGATGAAGGAGACATATAGGTTGCCGAGCCTGTGGCGTTCTTCGACGGTCAATAATCGTGGAGTGAGCATCCCTACCTCCTTCTGGCTCTCCAGGAGTCGCATCTCGAGAATGAGGTCTGACGCTGTCTGCCATAGACGTAGATTTGCGTTGAAGCCCGCAATGAAGCTCCTTCGCGTGGACAAATCCGGTTCGGCACTGGCAGGGGAAACTCCTGTGCCATCCTCGATGCCAGAAGGGTACGCCGTTGTAATGCCAGTGTCGAACGAGAACTTGTGAATGGTGATTGGACGATTGTTAAGGATTGCTGCTGACTTATCTCCGATGTAAACGATCCAGAAGGCACGTCGGCGGAGCTCTGCCTCCACCGCGGACAGGTTCTGCAATGACATCTCATCGTGCATCTGCATGACCTGCGCCAGTCGAGTGGCTTCCCCGAAAATGTGCCATGAAAATCGAGGCTTGCCGGCTGCATGGAGGCAGTTGGAGTGGAAGTAGCGGATAGCCACAGAGTTCGCATTGGGGTACTCTAGATCTTCCTCAAGGTAGCTGTGCAAACAACTCCGAGACGCCTTGAGGAATAAGTCCGCGATCCTCTCGCCCTCCGGGAAAATGTCCTTGGGCAAGAGAAATGCCGCCTCTGCGCAGACGGCCGTGATCAGAGTGAAGGTTGAATCGGGCCAGAGTTCCGGATATTTCAAGCTATTTGCCCGGTCGAGGATACTGTCCGCACCTATAGGATTGCCGCGAACGAAAGATGACCACAGCTCCGGGCCCGTGACGCCAATGCCTGATCTAGCTGCTTGGGATACAAAGAAACGCAAGCCGTCACGTAGACTGGGCTCATGCACTAGTGGAATCAGGGGAAACAAGTATTCAAAGAAAAGGTCAAAGCACCGATTCACTGTCCGCTCCAGATCTGCTGCAGGATCGCGCAAATGAAGGGCGCGTGCCAAGAGATGCCATCGCTGCAACGAGGACAGTGACGGCTGCTCTTCCGGGGGAGAAAGTGCCGGGTCAACCAGGCCGGTATTCCAAGAGGGCGAGCTTGTCAGGGAGCTCGGTCTCGGAGTACGGGGATCGAGAGACGCCGCGGGGCCGGGCGGCGTACGAGAGACAGCGGAGAATTGCAGCGTTGTGGCAGGTTGTCCCGTGTGGAGTGAGCTTGATAGAGCGATATCCTGGCCATGGACATCAGCGGACAGTGGTGCATGACGTCTCGCTTTGTTGCTCTTCGGTCCTCGTCTCGCAACGGGTAAATCAAAAGTGCAATGCTCTCCAGCCCGTCGACAGCTTGTGCAAGTGGATAATGCTGCCTCTCCGTCACACTGTGGACAGTTATGTCAGTTAGTCCGATAGATCGCAATGAGGCCAGTCGTCTAATGCATGCTTGATTAACTATGGCTTACTTTGGCTTTTCTTCGTCTGCAGCGATCACAAGCCCTGATAGACGGGCGGGTCGCAGTCATCTTCGGAAAATAAAGAGAGTTAGTGGACAACAAACGGGCAGGAGAATTGGGGGAATTAAGGAAGAGAGCGAGCGGAGAGCGGAGACCACGTGCAGCTTCTCTCGAGTTTCGCCGTGAAGCGGAGATTTACAGTAGGCATTTCTCCGACACTACAACAGATGTTATCTAGGCTGGACGGTCGGATTCACAGTCTAATTACTTTGCCGTTGATCTGCGCCCAGGGATTACAGAAATTACCGATGCAACAAGATAAAGTGTGGAGAGTTTGCGGGGTTGCAGAAATGCAGGTTGTGCAGCAAATATGAAGCATCAACCTGTGTATACATATAAGATGACGCATATCGCATCAATTTTCTACATACAATCAATCCTCAAGCTTTTCCCACAGTCTGATATTTGAATCTCAGTATGCGCATAAGCAACCTTTCACATCTTGCTCTGTCATTGGCTGCCTTGACAGATGCTCGGCCTCCAAAACCGAGCGAACCATCCTGCAGATTCGCTCGCCAGTACACACAAAAGGAAATCTTGAAGAATCCCAGCAACTTTATCAATGATCTACTGTACTGGGAGGGTAAATTCCATCAGAACAATGTCTCGTACAACTCGGATAATGGGATGTCCTACGACGGGACCAACATCGACTTTACCACTGGCGAGAGAACAGTGAAGCATCCTTTCAGCGCCGCAAGTAAAGAGGTCAGTCGCCTTTAGGCCTGCTATTGTCAATTCTAACTTGTCGAACAGTCGCTCCAAATAATGCTGTATGCGCAGGCTGTTGCTGGTTCGCCGGAAGCCGCTCGTTTTCTTTCACCCCAGGATCCGTCAGCCGCGCCACAGCTTGCTGCCTCGATTATGGAAAAGAAGCTGCAAACTTACTTGAGATTTAATGAGACGTTTCCTGGGTTTGGAGGCTACCTTCCTTGGTTCACCTCCACGGGGCAGGACCTCACACCGACCTGGGACTGGAACAATCGCGTTCCTGGACTGGACAATGGGTATAGTCAATTTCAATGCTGTTGTGTCCATTTAATTAACCTCTCAAAGTGAGCTTCTCTGGGCTGTTTATGCCTTTATTCAAGCCTTGGAAAACACTGGAAAGCCATCTTATGCCAAACTGGCCAGCGAGTGGCAGAAGTGGATGGATTACACCAAGACCACTGGAGTCAAGGTAAGAATTTCCTGCTCTCATATGATACTCCCCTGACTGATTTCTCAAGATCTTCTATGAAGGCAAAGGTCAAGTATGCGCCGTAACGACCATCAAGAACCAATCCCTGCCTGTGGATCATCCTGACCAAGGATACTCCTGCGAAGGCAGTGGTCGACTCAACGATCCTTACGAGGGCGAGCTGTTTACTTTCTGGCTCCAGTTCTTCGGTGGTCTGTCCGATGCGGACGTAGAACAGCTCTGGGCTGTAAAGCAGCCCATGCTGCAGAGCGTTGAATACCATATGGCCCACGTAGGACCCATTACTGTGCAAAAGGGTATGTCTACTCGAAGCTGGCAAGGAAGTCCCGCTGATGTAATAGGTTACTGGTTCTCAAGCCACGAGCAATGGAAGGTCATGGAAATGCCCTACTACGACGTCGACATTATTCGGTATGTCAGTATTCATCCTCGCCTAACAATGAAACTAACGATCAAAGCCGTGTCTTCAAGAACGCCGAACGAGTCCGAACCTGCAACTCGGTCGTCGTCAAGACCCCCGGCATGTTCGCCTCCGTCAACAATATCACCGACCCAGCCACCGGCGACGTAACCGGGTACATCTCCAACACCGGCATCCCTTCTGTCTCCTTCCTCCCGCAGCAGGAGTTGGACGTCATCACCCCGTACAGCGTGTTCCCAACCGTCCTTTTCGACAAGGGAGTCGGCCTCGCCTGGTGGAGGAACATGGTAATTGCCAAGAAGATGCAAAGTACCTTCCCTCTATCTACCGTCTATGGATCACAACTAATAATGGCATAGACCCCTACGGCAGCACCGAATCCACCCGCGTCGATGGAAAAGGCGTCTCGGCCCTCCTTACCTGGGACAGCAAAGTAACCACGGTGAATGCCCTCCTCGGCGGAGTCACCGATCTTGTCCGCCAGAGAATGAAGGCCGATGGTATCTATGAGGAGTTTATCGCTTACGCTGAGGTATGCATGTCCCCTTTCCACATACCATGTTTCCTTTTAATAGAATCAGTGTACTAAGTTTTGCAGAAAGCATACGCCTCCGTCTTCACCAACCTCAAAGGCGAACACGTCGACTTCTGCCTTCCCGAGGAAACTGTCCCAGATGCGGGTCTGGAGGACTTTACGCTGTGTGATTAGTAGCAGGATATTAGCTGAATGTGCTTTTCCAGCATTTCATACGTTTATCTTCAGCTTGATCACGTAGGGCTTAGATTCCATCCTCCGCTTCCCGGAACAGAATCAAGACCGTATCGGAGAGGGTCTGGCAGATTCTCAATCGAGCGTATCGGGATAATTCCAGTAGCTTTCTGTATATCGATTTCTTCAATAGACTCCCGTATAGACCATCCTTCATGGCTTGGTGCGCCCTACGCTTCTCGGGAGGAAAACATTAACAATGAGAATAACTATACCAACTTGCACCGTAAAATGACTAAAAATGATATTTGACCATGGTAATGTAGATTCTACGTAGATTATGCGCGTTCGCGCAAAGCCAGTACACCCACCACACATGGAGTCAAATCCTACGATACATGTTGAACTTGCACAGATGACTCCCATATCTCTGCATATATGCAAGCAGACCAGTCTGTCAAACGGGACAATCACCGGAAAGCCTGGTTCCGTGTAACGGCGAGGAACGTCAAGGACCATAATTGGACGATATCCGATTCTGTGAGATCATCATCATTAGTGCCTAGCTTATGCACAGAGGATGATGTGGACACTTACCAGTCTGCGCACCCACGCCCGGAGGAGGAGGGATATTCCCCAGCGGCGCGGGATTGAATCGTCCATCACTGTAGACAAACGACCAGACCTCCTCGCTCAACAGCGCCTTATTCGCCTCGATGCCGTCCCAGAGGGTATTATACGCTGTCCTAAGGTTGTTATACACAGCCTTGTCGGCGCAAAAGTCCGGGCGCGCGTGCTGCTGGCCTGCGTCACAGCGGCCGAGTTGCCGTTCTAGGCCCTTGGCCATCATTGCGAGTTGCCAGGACCACACGACGGTGCCGTGGTAGGCGCCTGTTGTCCAGTTGCGGGCGTAGACTTCGTTGGGCCCGAAGGCTGGGTTGGCGACGAGCATGCCGACGGGTGTGTTGAGGCCGGCGGGGAATGTGCGGCGGATGTTGGTGGCAGTTTGGTTGATGAAGGAGGTGAGCTGTGGCTGGTTGGTTGTGTTCAGGAGGAAGTGGCGGAAGCAGTCATCCGAGTTCATGACTTGGACTTGGGAGAGGTTGTTGTAGCCTTCGAGGGCGAGTGCATGGAAGACGACGTCGGAGTCGATGGTGTCTGCTCCGCTGGGGCCGGGGAAGTAGCCGGCTTGGACGTAGGAAGTAAGACGCTGTTTGGCTGTTTCGGCGGGGACGGTGACCTGTTTCTATTAGTCTCTGTCGGTAATTGAGAAGAACAGTAGGGCAAGTCGTACCTGAAAGAAATGGAGAGTCTCATCTTCCCATATCTTGGCGTATGTGTCCGCCTTCCGGGCCCAGTGGTTACAGTCAGGAAAGATGCCGGCCCGGAATAAAGCTGCGATGGCGCGCAGGGCAGCTGGCATCAAGGCTGTGTTTACATCATACGGGATTCGGCCGCCTCCGATTCCTGCAGTGACTTAGAAGGAGATAATGATTTACTCTCTTGAAGGTGGCATACCGTATGTGCTATCTCTCCATTCGCCAACGATCTGACCGGGCTTCAAATGGACCAGGTTCTCTTTGCTAGGATTGTGCGCGAACAATGCAGCCTGATTCATGATCTTCTCGACGGTACGAAGCGCCAACTGACCCCAAGTGTGATTCTTGTTTGCAGCATTGATGGCACCGGCAGGGGTGCTACATGCGTCAGTAGGATGATCGAACACTATAAGCAAGAAACAAACCTTGAGAAAGCCTGCCACCTGGTTCGGCCGACAGGATTGTTCAGAAAGTAGCTTTGCATGAGAGGCGCGAGATAAAAGTCTGTATCTACCTGTTCAGGGTCAGCATTTTCTTATAAGAGTAGTTGTGCAGACCCACCATCTTGTAGTCGCAGATCATCACGGTACTGGTGACATTTTCCTGCAGATGCAGCCAAGTCGCGTAGTCACTAGCCGTGGCGTCAGATTATAGATCCTCAATCCAATAATTGTACCTACCCGATAGTCTCTTCATGGCAGGTACTGCCATCGGTGGCGTTGATGCGCTCACAAACGGAGCCCAGTACCGCCTCCATGGCACTGGCATTGCCGTAGCTCATGACGGGATCCATAAGCAAGGCGGATATCATTAGATCTCGTCCAAAGTAGGTCAGAAAACGCCATGCACCAGCAAGAAGTTTCTCCGAGTAGGAGAGAAACGAGAGTGCAGTGGTCTGAACGGGCATTGTAGACACAAGGTCTGCAGAGGCATTGTTTATCACCTCGGCCGGAGGCAGCTGGGTCAGCTGCGGATAGTCAATCTCTGCCGAAAAGACGTAATCACCCGCCTCAAATCTAACCGTCTTGCCGGAGACGGTGGCCTTGGATGTGCTGTTGACAGGAGTAAACTTGATCGCGCTCGTGGTGACATTGTCCAGCCACAGACGCTGGAGCATCACGCTTCCGTCAGGAGAGCTGATGAACTGGATAGCATCTTGTATCTTAGGCTGCAGGAGACTTGGTCCTTCGACGAAATCCCGGATCGTCCGAATGCTGCCCAGAATGGGAACGGTCAAGACCGCCGACGAGTTGAAGCGGAGCGTGCCTTGCACTCCGGCCCCTGGGTTTGGCTCTTTAGCCGTGTAATTGAGGGACAGTGGGCTTCCCGCGGTAGAGTTGACGACCGAAATACCAAGGGTGCCATTGATTCCATTTTCAGGAGCAAAGTAGGTGCAGATGCCGCTGTTGCCCGCCGGCCAGGCTACAATCAGCCGAGGCCCGATCAAGCTCAGATTGCTGTCAGGTAGTGGGCTAGTCACAACAACTTGAGCGGCAACATTGCAGTCGGAGTAAAAGTAATTGTCATATGGACCGCTGCTCAGCCCAAGTGTGGCGGGCGATTCACTGCATGATTTGGGTGTCTTCACTTGTCAGCAGGGTAGGGTAAGCGGCTATACATCGTACTCACCTCTAAAGTCCGCCCACTCAGAGGACTGGCCAAGACGCTGAGAGCTTGAAGAGCAGAAAGACCTGTGACTAATGATCGCTTCATGGTGGCGAAATCACTGATGGAGAAACGCGAGTATGTCGCATCACCAGGAAAAGGGTTCCTTATATCTTTTCGTCCTCACTGGTTTGTCCACACTTGATTTCATCAAGGTCGTCAAGGAGGCCAAATATGGCAGGAGGGAAAGAGCTATGCCGTCAGTGGAGGTCGCTCTAGTACAATAAGATTGGAGCTGTCCAGCCACGGCATGCTTGATCTTAACTCTATACGGTCGCCACGGCGGGGAATCGGGGAAACGGGAATAAGAAAACAGTGGATTCTGGGGTATCTGGGGTATTTACCGTCTTGTCAATTTCCGATGATTATCCTTGATTGTACATCAGATTTGGCCTCAGGCATCCCTATGTTCTTGCATGGTTATGTGACTTATGTCTGTACTGATGATATTATTATTGATCGTCAGTACTCGACATGATCTAGTCTATTGTGAAAGCATCTTCTTGACCCTCTTCACCAAACTCTGTTCAAACTGCTCCACCCCGTTGGGCTGCTCAATGAGCTTGCCACCCTTCATCACATAGACCGACCTTCTTCGACTCTGCTCTTCGACTTCTTCATCTACCCCTTCAAATTCATCATCCAAATTATGATCGTCGTCTCGTTTCCCTTCAATGACGGATCGGACCGAGAAACGATCGTGAGATACCAGGAGGATTGCACCGTTGAACGACGACAATGCGGTCGCAAGAGCCGTGACGGTGTGGAAGTCCAGATGCGTCGTGATTTCATCAAGAACCAGCAAATGAGGCGCGTTCCAGATTACCTTGGCAATTGCCAGACGGACCTGAAAGTATGTCAACAGCTGTAGATCGCTACTCCGGCTTGCAAACCTTACCAGTTGACCTCCGGATAAACGTGCAATGGGCACGTCTGAGACTACTCTGCCCTGCAGACCCAGTGACGCCAGCAAGCCACGGATCTCGCCCTCGCTAAGTGCACCATTGATTTCCTTGGTCATGGAACCTAATGCGGTCAGAGTAGGATCGGCTCGACCTTGTTCATGGAGCTCCTCAATCGAATGCTGCGCGTAGTATCCCAGCTTCAGTCGGGAGTGTGTAGATATCTTCCCCTGCGTCGGCTGTAGATTGCCCGTCAGCAGGCGGATGAGCGTAGATTTGCCAGAACCATTAAGCCCCATGATTCCGACCCGATCGCCCATGTGCATCACCAGCTCGATTCCGTTCAGTATCGGCGGTGCATCCCGCGTGTACCGGAAACCCACCCCTTCGGCCGAGAGCAGCGGACCCGGGAAGCGCAGGTCACTTGCATCGGGCAGGAGAATCGATGCACCTTTTTCGTCCGTTGGTACTTCAATCTCAGCTCGCGCGGTGAGATGGTAGCCCACCAGGTCCCTGTTCAGTTTAAAGCGGCCGCCATTAGCGCTCACCTGAATACCCATGCGGTCGTCGACTTTCTTCTGCCGGGACTTGGCCATGCGCAGCTTATTGTCGTCGTTGGTCTTCTTCCCCAGCTTGATGTTCTCTCGAATGGTCGCTTCCATGTGCGCGATCTGGCGCTCTTGTGCCTCCTTCATGCGGCCCCAGTAGAGTTTCTGCGCTTCAAAGTCTTTCTCGTAGGCGGCCAGGTTGCCTCTGAAGTAGGTCAGTTTCTGGTCGCGCAGGATGACGATCTCCTCGCAGACCGCATTGACAAAGTCTCGGTCGTGAGATACCAGCAAGATGGTCGTCTGCGACGAGTGACGTAACTGCTGTAGGTAATTCTCCAGCCAGACGACGCCAAGCAGATCCAGGAAGTTCGTCGGTTCGTCTAGGATCATGATGTCCGGGTTCTGGATGAGAACGCTGGCCAACAGGCAACGCATGCGCCAGCCCCCGGATAAAGTCAGGAAGGGTTTGCGAAGCATGGCTTCGTTAAAGCCCAGTCCGATGAGGATCTGCCGAGCTTGCTTCTCAATATCAACCAGTTTCATCTGTCAAGCTTAGCATTGGTGATCGTCTGAACCTAGTTTGCGGCACTCACGACTTCAAACTGAGCCTGTAACTCCTGCAACGTATCCATCGCCGCCTGTGTCTCGACCTTGAGCGCCTCCGCATCAATAGGTTGATCAGGCTGCTCGGCCCTATCATCGAATTAGTTGACTTCCAACCCTCCAGAGGACAACTCACAGCTCCTTCGAAGCCTGGTATCTCGCCTCAGACGCCTTCAAGTCCTTCCGAGCCTGTAACCCCCTCGCACCGCTCTTGAGGCTGGCATTCTTCTGCGCAAGAAACAGCTGCTTCTCAATCTCATCGTGGCGGACTCTTCGGATCGCCCGCACAGGTGCCACCGGATCATCCGTTTCGAAGCTCTTCGACAGGGCTTCACACCGTTAGACCTTTTCCCTTGCAATAAGAGGCTACAGCTTACCATCCATCTTCCGCACAACCTCATTCCGGAAACGATCGCTGCTCATGACATACTCCAACACGGGAAGATCCCGCCTGTCGCGGTCCTCCCCTTCGCACTCGAAGATCCGCTCCTCATCCTCCGTCTCCGTCTGCTGCAGAATCGCAATGCGCGTCGGATGCGGGATCCCAGGGACCAGTTTATCGGCCATAGCACGGAGAAGCGCTTCATCATCATTAGCATGCTAGGTACTCAAATAAACTGACTCGTATCATACTCGACTTCCCCGTCCCATTCCGCCCTATCAGGCCATAATGCACCCCCGCCTTGAGCCGCAAGTGAGCGTCGACGATGAGCTCGCGCGCTTCGGCCTTGGATTTCGATTTCGATTTCGATTTCCCCTTTGCTTTGGAGTTTGAGGGATCGCCGTCGTCGGCTGTGTCTGCAGGTGAGGATGTGACTGCAATGGTGAGACCTTCTACGTCGATCTGGTGTTAGGTTAGCGTTGGCCTCGCGATGATATGAATATGTGTATATCTATACATACCTCCTGTGCAGGCTGATCGTGGAGAAGATGGAATCGGGTCTGTTTGCAGGTTGCTATGATGGAGGGTGTCATTCTGTAGATACTAGATGTAGTCGCGATGAAGCTATTCTATTCTATGCAGTAAATGAAAGAATCTTCGGTTGATAATGTCTCGATTGTATATTGTTAAACATGCTCTCCTCTTGTCAACGCCAACGCCGATGCCAATGCACGATATTAGTATTGAATAGCCACGACACAGCCAAATTTCCCCAAACCTCGGCCAGAAGCTCATTCAATACCAGTTCTCGGAAAAGATTTACATGATGATTCCCCACGTTGCACTACACTGAGTCACGATGAGCGTGCAGGTTGGTGAGAAGCGCAGAGCGGGGTCCGAAAGGGGTATAGCGGCGATCAGGTCTGCCTGAGGAATTTGATCTTATTGATGATTGTGGTGAACCCTGTGGATTGAGTCGATATATATAGTGGGACGGATCAGTTAATGTGAGTCATTTTGATGAGTGGATAGAGAAGTGAATGTGATAATTTAGTGTAGTATAGATATGGTGAGAATATATTGCGGAGTCATGTAGAAGAAGCCTCAGGCTGAAATATCAGAGGTAGTTCGATATTGTAGATTAGATTGCTTAGAGGTCTCAAGAGAAATGGTACCTGGAATAACCATCAAAACATTGCTAGTATGTACCCTAGATAAGGCGTGTGCATAGCTATCATAGCATGATTTTCGCCACTTGAAGCTTAATGCCTCATCATCGGCGACAACCCTTGATCACCTACCACATCTGTGCTCAGGACAACCATTCTCTGCTATATGATGAACTAGACATTAACAGTCAGGCCACCATGACAAGTGCTCAATACCTCTTACAGCAATCATGAAACTATCATCTGACCTGTGTCGTGAACGCAATCATGACCTCATCCCAACCACACTTCTGAACCCGTAGCATATAAGGGCCATGAGTTCCAAACCAACCATTTCGAAAAGCAAATCAGCCGTCAACTGAACATCAAATCAACATCATCACAATGACTTCCAACTACAATCTCAGAAGAGGTGCCAACCCAGCCCAAGACCAGGCGGGAAACCAAGCCCAAGACCAGGCGCAGGCGGGAGGGTTGGCCGGCCAGCCTGACTTGCAGTCTCAGCCGCAGACCGCCCCCGGGCTCCAGGCGCAAACAAACCAGCAGAAGAGCCAGGAGAGTTCCTTCCAGAGCTCGGAATCCACTAAGCAGGTACGTGTTTAGTTCCCTGAGCCCAGTTGTAGCAAGCTCTAGTTACTGATTCATTGGCCCCCGACCAGACCTCCAGTAACGACGTCCAATGGGGCAATCAGCCTGGAAACTTCAGTGCCTCGGAGACGAATCCAAAGCCATCTGGATCGTATCATTTGACCGGCGACCAGCTGTCTCATCCTCAGGAGTAATGATGCTCTATGTCTGATGGGGTTCGACTCAAGTAAGCTGCGGTAGTTGTAACATGATGCGTAAAAGTGTATATGTATATGAATATCTGTATTGAGAATGCTGAACATGACATTTTGAAGAAACGAGAATTGAATTGAATATTGAGATCTGCTGTCTATGTTAACACAGAACTGTTTGGTCAACCTGACATCAAGTAGGCATCGTGCCTTCCGACGGATGAAGCCAGTCCACTGCCTTGATGGTCAACGTTCTTGTAGTAGAATGCTCACTGCACAGTTGGGTGCGGGAGTGTTGAAATGATCAACCTTGCTCACACGATAACTGCACGGAGAATGAATGCACCACTAGCCGATCTGTGGTGCTTCACCTCATATCACCCATTTCACAGAGAGACCGACCATTCTGGAACCCCTGTGGACGTGTACGACTCGGCATCAAACCGAGGCGTGGAATCGTGGTCGGAGAGGCTTCGCAATGCAACCCACAGAAGGACGGTCAGTATCAGATCAGACTAGTGGATCGTTCTCGATCAAACCACAGATAACTCTAGATTAGATGATGAAACAGGGGCCTGGAGAGAAAGCAGCCTTGCAAGGCACTTTCCACGTTTCACAATCCACCCTTCTCGAGTCTAGACGCCCAGGAGGCTTCGTTGAAACGCTAGAGTCGAGGGTCTAGACTGGACGGAGTATCACCGCATGTGAGTGGACGGACTTGATCAATTCCGATAGATATTCGTCTCCCGTATGAGTTCCATAATCATTTACCCAGATGGGTATGTCGTTCGCTGGCCCGTGGTAAGAGGAGCGGAATCCTGCCGAGCCCTTCTCAGCAGAAGGATGAGCTCGGCCTTCTGCATGACCTGTGGATCGGTAGACAATCAGGCTAGACTCACCCATCGGATGGGTTATCCCATGCAGTATCTACTTCGGGCCTGTCCAGATGGCTATGTGATCGTGCTGCGCCTCGGACAGACGGAACAAAGCCAATCGTGTTTGGAGATATTCTGTAGCCTGGCTGTGGCGTTTGCTGGTCAGCCGAAAGAAGATTCTTAACGCCGATACCGCATTCGGCAATCTGGCCCGGTTGTCGTTTACGGTTCTCGCAGTCGATGTCGGTTTCTCACGATCACAGCTGAACTAGTGGCTGAGCGGCCAATAACAGGGCGAGCCATCCCCAATCGAAACAAATAGACAGATTCAGCGTCAGCTTGAGTACTTGGACGGGAAACACAGTTGCCGGTTTAAACTTTGGTAAAGGCTTGTAGTTGAGTTCCATCGCCGATGATTCTCCATTTGGCCCATTCCGTTGCTAAAGCTGATCAAGCAATAGTGGTTAGATGGCTTGCAGAGTGGCGGTGCGGCTAGACACGAATTACTTCGTACCATAGTAACAATTGAGATGTAATCTAGATATCCGGAGATAGCAGATTGAAGATAAACTACTCTGAGTAGAGAATTCTTCAACCTCTCTAGCCGTGCCAAGCTTTGGCTCAGATTTCACCATGATCCACCATAAACCAGAAAATAGGAGACCTGGGGATTGTGGAAGCCGAGAATTAGCCAAAGCGGTCCTGAAGCCTTCTAGAACGACGCTGGATATCCGAAGGCAGAGCGCTGATCTCCACTAGCTATCTCGGTCTGGTCATTCGTTTAAATGTCAAATGGATGACCATTATTATTACCAAAGATTGATTTAGCAAAGGCTTTCATCTGCACTGTCATTTTCGCCAGTTGGTCGCATACAAAGCTCTACCTCTTGTCGTTCGTTGTCTGTTGTTCCATGCTATCAACTGGAATGTAATATTTTCTGTCCCAGGGATACGTAAATACCTCTCTACATCCAAGATTCTTGGTTGAAGCACAGATGGCTCAATGTCGAGTTTCATGTCTCAACAACATAACGGACTCAAATATGTGGACATCCGGCATTTATCCATTCTAATTTCCAGGGAAAACAGTTTCTCTTCAAATTGAAAGCAAATCTCATGTATCATTGGCCAATTCAGAGCCACATACGTCAGTTCATGCTCAAAAACGGACCTAGGGCTTTACTGGAGTATGTTCCGAGAAGGGTGTCCAATCAACTTACCCCTTGATGCCATGAAAAAGGGATGAGGAGGGCAGTTTCGTCGGACAAACAGACCTGAAACAGCAAAGCGCCAAAGGACAAAACACCAGACGAGGACCATTGCGATTGATTATTTGGGGCAAATGTCAGGGGTACTAATAATACCGTACCTAAGGTACCTTAGTATTTGATGGCAATGGTTCTCGTATTCCTACCTGAGGATGAAATCTGACACAAGCTCAACAAGACATGCAGGTGGTCAACTGGCTGCATAAAGGATCTCTTGTTGACATGATCTCTGATGATCAACTACCGTAGATAGAAGTAAACAAACTACCAGATCTTGATGGAAGATCTCCTGATTGTCCCCAAGACTTGCCGTATCCAAGACAGTAACAATACGGAACTGGTAAGACGGTGGGTCACCTCCTTAGGGTGCAGCATTGTTAGCCCTAGGTCTCAAGCCAATCAACAGCCACACTGTGCAAAGGAACTCCGCTTCTCAGGGCTGAGTCAGCGGGGGACGCGCAAGCCGCTCTAACCTAACCTGATTTCTATTCCTGGAGAGGACAAAGTGCCCACTTCTCAGGTCTCCTAGATACTAGTACGTAGTGTCTCCTCCAGACTCCAAGTTCTACGGTGACCATCTATGGTACCTCCCGACTCCTATCGTTCTGCTTCACGTCTTTGATCCCTCATAACCTATCTATCTACCTACTATCTGCCACCCTTTCCACCGGTCGATCTCCAGCAATCTCCCTGACCCATCCTACCGTTACTACGATTTCGACTGCCTTATCCCACACCTTCTAACCCTTTCCATTGATCTCGACTCTTTGGTTCATCACCTCGACCTCATTTCCCTATCCATTCTTTCCTCGAACGATATCCTTCTAGAACCTCGCGTATACTTACATCCTTAAAAATCTCTATCACGCCTTTCAACCGTCATTCGCTATCTACTTATATCCAGCCGCCCTATCGAACTATCAATTGTCAATCGTTGATCGACCGGACGCTTCATTCGTTCGATATCGGAGATACTCGCAGTCCATCAACCAAATGGCGACTCTAGCAGAACACCCTACGGTCATGTCATCATCAACTTCGCCGATGCCGACCGTGTACGAACAGGACATTGACAGCTTCATTAACCTCGATCAACTCACCTATACATCCGCCGAACCGGCTCGACCAAAAGCCATCCTAGCAAGCCAGCCTTCTCTCCCCAGCTCAGATTTCACCGCCGGTGATGTTCGCAGTGCGACATTTGCTGCCAATGGTCACTCATCTATGGCTTTCCAAGGGCCTAGCCACCAATATGACGAACACAAGCAGCAGACTGGTCTGCCACCAGGAGCTCTAGCTCAGGCAATGAACTTCAATCAGATGGCCGGCGTCACTTTCGGTAACGCGAGCCCTGCTTACCAGATGAATGGCGACATGTTCGCTAGCAGCCACATGAAGCGGGAAGACACTTCGTTCGATTTCAACAACATGTCTTCTCGTAACCCGTCTGAAATGGACCTGGAGTCTGACGGCATGGGCGCGGTTCCTTACTATCTCTCACCCAATGTCAACAAGAATCAATTCATTGATCCCAATGCCCTTGGAGGTCATGAAGTCGTTCCTGCCGGGCCTTCCACTCAGGTCGGCCGCATGTATCCGGGAATGCACCAGCAACAAGCAGCCATGGCAAAGGCGGCTCAACAACAACAACAACAAAAACAACATGAGATGGTTCGTCAGCAGCAACAGCAGCAGCAATTCCAGCAGCAGCAGCAACAGCAACAGCAACAGCAACAGCAACAGCAGAGCCAGCCCCCTCGCGCCACGAACCCTGCCGTGGAGGAACGGATTACGCGCCTTTTGCAGCAGATGAGACAGAACGCTATGGGCGCTATCGAGGACACGCCATCCCCCTCTTCGTCCTTACCTCAAATGGCAAAGATGAAGAAGGATGAGCAGGATATGGACGAAGATGAAAGGTTACTTGCTAGTGAAGAAGGAAAGAAACTCAGTAGCAAGGAACGTCGGCAACTACGCAACAAGGTTTCGGCACGCGCTTTCCGATCGCGCAGAAAGGGTATGCTTTTAATTCTCGAACAGCACCATATCCGCAATACTAACAGGAACTAGAATATATCGGCCAACTTGAGTCAGAGGTGGCTGCACGGACCAATGAAGCCCACGAACTACGTCTTCAAAATCGTGTTCTGTACGAGGAAAATGCTCGCCTCACCGACCTTGCTCGCATGCTTCTCTCCTCCCCTCATTTCTCTCAGTTCCTGGACGAGATGAGCGTCAATGGCGTCACCGCCCCCAATCTACCTCAATCTCAAACCCAGGTTCCTCAATCCCAACCGCAGCAGCAGCAGCAACAGCAACAGATTAAACCTCAGTCTCAACCACAACCCATGGGGCAGCCCATGCAAGCTAGCATCGTCAGAGATGCCACTCCTAATCACGGTATCCCAGTCCCTCAGAACCCTCAGGTTGGCATGGTCATGGTTCCTAATCAACCGATGGATGTTTCTGCAATGAGTCTTAACAATGGCGCCTGGAACACTGGAATTGACATGAGCTATGGCAACACTCCTGTGTTTGCTGTCCTGGAGGTCCCCGAGGGTCCCGCCCTCGACGCACAGATGCTCTCCGGAAAGAGCTCGAGTTTGTTCGGAACATGTCTGCCAGAAGTATCTTCTGCAAAGGATGAAGTCCCCATGATCGAGCGGCCGCCGAATACAGAGGAGTCGAATGATTCTGCTGTCGGTGTCGAGAACTCAGATATTCAGCTTGACGAGTCCGACCCTGCTTTCGCCCTCTTCGCCGACTCCCCCGCCAGGGACTCGTCGTCAGACTCCCCTGTGGACTTCCCTTGCGCCATCCGATCTGAAAAGTCAACGCCTGCATTTGAGCTGGTGCTCGAGAATGAGTCCAAGGCCACTGCAGACCGCTTTATCGCTCTTTGCAACAGTATGGAGGCAGCCTTCCAACGCGTCTCTGTGATGACCTCCCATCTTTCATGATTCCCCCACGCCACGCGGCCGAGCATTTGTGATACCTATAGGATTTGTAAATTCCATCCTTGATATTTGTACTGGTTTGGGCTTGTGAGCATCAATCTCCTGTGAGGATACATACTCCCACTCTTTCCTTTGTTCATGGCATTTGACTGTACATCTGCGTCCTACACCTTCTTCATCGTCACTCTCTTTATCTCTATCGTTCGCTTGTCAATTCTGGGTTATTGGAGTCTCGGTGTACTGAAGGAACAGGTCTCGCTTCTATTTGGGAAGGGAATAGGAATTGGACGCCGGGTCCATTGGCCATTAGGAACCGACATTAGCTTTAGTCGAATAAGATCAAAAGTCAGAACAAGCTGCAGCTATTCAAAAGAATTATTAAATGTAAGATCTGAGTATTCGCAGTATTTCAATCCGTGTATGTAGTCTATGCCTCCACTGTCAAAACACGCCAAGAGTCTTGGGGCGGAGGCAAAACTAAAACCAAATTATTCTGGATGACTTCAGCAACTCCGATATCCTGACTCACAAACAGAGTCACTCATCCAGGAAGACAGTCACTCAATTCCGGATTCAACCCTGGATAGCTCTCCGTTGACACATTCTTGGATTATGCAATGATTGCGCAGTGCCATCCATTCCTTCGGTGAAAGCTTTTCAGCAGCCACATTGGCTTCCCTTCTTTTTTCCGGGAGGCTGTTCACCAAAGCCTTTCGCCTGGCTCCGTCGCTAGCAGGCTCTTCTAGCTTCTCCAGAGCTGCGTCGTACCTGAAGTCGCGTCACCAGGTCTATGAAGGTACATCTGGGCCTCCCAAACCGTCAGTTTATCGTCCGTTCAAGGCTCTTCGAACACGCGACCATCGCCGCGAGATCAATCCAGACGCTTATCTGCTCCGAGCGCCCAAACTCGAATTCAGACGAGGGAAAACCTACATTCTGTACAACCCTGCTTCGCGCCAGGACTCCGGCTTCGACTTTACACCTACTTCCCCTGTGGGAAACAAACCAATGAAGTTCTACTACCAGGTGCTGACGACGCCGACGGCCGATACGCCGGGCACGACCGTCGTCCTACATTTCCCGGACAAGCGGTATTTCTTTGGGCAGATCTCGGAGGGGACCCAACGGGCCTGTACAGAGCGCGGTGTCAAGCTATCCTACCTTACGGATATCTTCCTGACGGGGCGGACGGAATGGGCAAATAATGGCGGGTTGATCGGTGTGATTCTCACGCTGGCGGATGGGCTGGCGAGCGCCGCAAATGCGCTGGAGCTTACTGCGCGTGAGAAAGAGGCCAAGGGCCGTGGTGGTCAGCATGTTAAACAACAGTCGCAGCAGCAGGACGGGCAGGCTGACAGAGGCACGTTGACGATCCATGGTGGCCGGAACCTGACGCACACCCTGGCCACTGCGCGGAGATTTGTTTTCCGCAAGGGGATGCCGGTCTTCACGAGGGAGTACGACTCGGAGAGTCTCTCCAAGGCTGGCTCTCAGACGCGCGCCGCTGATCCCTTTGAGCAGCCGACTTGGTCGGATAGGAACATCAAAGTGTGGGCCATGCCCATTCGACCCTCGCCGTCGCAGCGGTCGAGAAGGACATCGCCTCAAGCCGGGCCTCAGAGTCCGAGAAAAAGGAGCTTGGATGAGTTCCAGGAGCGCGACGCTGACAAGCCTGCTCTGGACCAGCGCGCTCGGGACCAGATCATGAGGCAGTCGGTCATATCCGACATGTTTAATTCGTCGTGGAGGATGGATGCTCTCGTCGAGACTCCTTTGGCAGAAGTCAAAATGCCTGCGGTCATGTTCGTCCGGGACCCCGAAACCAAAGACCTCAAGCCGTACCATGGCCCTGCTCCTGGAAGTGACAAGCCACTTCCTGACATCAAAGTGCTCGTGCGTCAACCCTGGCCTGGAGCCAGTGTGGAGAAACTGCCACCCACGACACGCTGCGATGAGGCGGTTTCTTATATCGTGCGCAACCACGATCTCAGAGGCAAGTTCGACCCACAAAAGGCGAAAGAGCTGAACGTTCGCGCCGGTCCCAACTATGCGCGCCTGACGAAGGGGGAGAATGTGCTGTCCGAGGACGGAAAGACCGTCACCCCGGATATGGTCTTGGGCCCACCACGGCTCGGGAAGGGGTTGGCAATCATGGATCTGCCTACCTCTGACTACGTGGATGATTTGGTTGACCGGCCGGAATGGAACTCGGCCGCTGTCACTACGGGACTAGAGGCCTTCCTGTGGATTCTAGGACCGGGTGTGGGCGACCATCCTCGCCTCCGCGAGTTTGTCGCTCGCATGTCACACTGCAAACACACCGTCTCCAGCACGGATTACTGTCCCAACTACTTGGCACTGAGTAGTGTGGCAGGGTCCTCCATCAGGCTGGCTAGGTTGCGCGGCGAGAATTATCCTGTCCCGGTTCATGACAACAAGACTCTGCCACAGCCAGGTACTCCTACGTGCGAATCAGAGACAACAAAGGAAATGATCCGCAACTCGCCATTCGAACCCATCAAACCCGGCCTGGTCATCGACATGGAACCCAAGTTCGAGCTTAACCGCTCAGAGGTCGTGCCACTGTTCAACCCTGCCGAGACCGTGCAGAAGATCCCTCGCTCCATCGAGCAGCGGGTGACTGCCATCCGTAGGCGGGTCATGAACCCCCAATTTCAAGAGAAACTGGCCGAGTTTCGTAAAGACCTTCCTGGGGCCAATGTGGAGATTGTAACTCTGGGAACTGGCTCTTCCTCGCCGTCCAAGTACCGCAACGTCTCCAGCACTCTCGTCAATGTGCCTGGGGTGGGATCCTATCTGCTCGATTGTGGCGAGAACACCATCGGCCAGCTCAGGCGGATGTACGAACCGAAGAAGTTGCAAGAGGTGCTGCAGAACCTGCGGCTGATCTGGATCAGCCATCTGCACGCTGATCATCATCTTGGCACCGCCTCCGTCATCAAGGAATGGTTCCGTGCGAACTACCCGAACGGCGTGCCTCGAGCAGGCAATGTCGAGACCGACATGCGCAAGATTCTCCAAGAAAAGCGCCTGTTTGTCGTGTCCGAGGAGATGATGATCGGCTGGCTCGAGGAGTATGCCGGCGTCGAGGACTACGGGTTTGGAAAGCTAGTGCCTCTGGCCGCCCATCCCAGCTACTTCAACCCAGACTCCAAGATCAAGACCAAATTCACCTACCGCCACTGCCGTGACGACGGCTCCTACCTCGGGTGGGAAGCCGACGGGAGCCGGCCTCAGACAACCACACTCGACTTCAACGACAATTCCTCCCCTTTGACCCCCCTCCTGCGTCAGGCCACCGGACTCGCCGATATCCTCACAACGAGGGTCTCGCACTGTCGTGGAGCCATGGCCGTCTCCCTCGTCTTCCCAGATGGCTTCAAGCTCTCCTTCTCCGGCGACTGCCGCCCCTCCGCCAACTTCGCCACCATCGGCCGCGACTCAACCGTGCTCATCCACGAAGCCACCTTCCAGGACGACATGGCCGTCTCCGCCATCGCAAAGAAACACTCCACCACCTCCGAAGCCCTTGAAGTCGGCCGCATGATGCAAGCCCGCACCGTCGTCCTGACGCACTTCAGCCAGCGGTACCAAAAAGTCGCACACGTCGACCACGGCGCCGGCTCCGCACTAGCAAAACCAGACGCCGAACCCAAGCCCGCTCCAATGGTCCGCGAGGACCTCGACGTGCCCGACGACGAGCCCGCCCCCGAACCCGAACCCTCCACCCTTACCA